>RJWT010048394.1:0-11162 GCA_004365215.1 Cuniculus paca | reverse complement strand
TGCAAAGGAAGGCAAGCACATTTTGTGAGTGTTACACCCACCCTGAGGTGGGGTGGGTGGCCTGTGTACAATAGAAGGTAGAGAAGAGGCTTGCATTTTGCTCTTTTGCTCTGGCTGCTGCCTTGAAGTGTGGCCCCAGTGCATGCCATCCTGCCTTGGAGCCAGCTGATTATGGACCGTAACCACCAAGAACTGTAAGCTAAATAAACCTTTCTTTGCTTCACTTTGGTGTCAGGTGTTTTGTCCCAGCAATGAGAGAAAAGTAACCAAAACACTTGTCCATTTCTTTTCTAGATCTTTCCTTTGCTCCTATTATAAAGTCTTTCACTTTGTAATAATCACAGTTCTTAACTGAACCTTCCACTTTTAAATGGTTACTATTGACATATTTTTTTTTCATCAGAAGCAGAACTTATATGTCTTTTGGATATCCTGTCACAACTTACATACATAATGCCCTGGAAAGTAGAAAAGTTTACAGTTTAACATGCTCAGTATCTACTGATCACCACTGTAGTCTGAAAGATCACAAGGACAAAGGTTATGTCATATCCCTTTTTATCCCTGGCCATGAGAGGGGGTCTCAAGTCTACCTTGGTGTTACTCAAAATTTAGGTGTGTGGCCAAATTTAAACTCAAATTGTTGAGCCCAGAGTTCATAACTAGACCACTGCTTCTGGACTGGAATCAAGTTAGGTTTCTACCAGCCAGTGTGGACACTGAATGCCTCTCATTTGTAGGCATAGTGAAATCTTTTGGGCCTATTTTAAGCAGATTAATGAAATGAAACTTTTGAAAATCAGTAGAATAGAGATTTTATCTGTTATGCTAGAATTGATAGTATCAAATGAGATCAAAAGCATGACTTTTTAACTCCTAAAGGTGCAAATATGATGACAGAGACTGTTTGCTAAGTTTAGACAAGAGACTATTTTTTATTTTACTTGTCTTTGTTTCCTATGGCTATATTTAGAACTATGCACATTGCACTCTTTTGATGCAATATTTCACATAAATTTGATTTGCGTGAAGCCAATACTGTAAATAAAGCAAATATATTCTGTTTCTTTTTTAAAAAATGGTGATGAATAGCACTTCTTGGGCTTATTTAAGCTTCCTGAATTTTAAATCTTACATAGCAAGATAAATTAGCATGATGTGGTGAAACATGATGGCAGATGCCAGAGAAAATTAAGACTTTATGGGCACAGAAGTAAGAGAACTCCATATATAGCATGGAAATAAGACAAACTACTAATTTTCTAATCAGTTGCTAATCTTATTCTCTGCTCAAATCTACTCTACATGCTTATCCTGATCCCCAAATTTTAACCTTCTCTAAAATAAAGACTCCTGATAATGATGAGCCCTGTCACATTTTATTATATTTCAATTAGGCAAGCACATGGTTATGAGGGATTTACATAAAAGGAATTCATCTCAGTGAACTGCTGTGAATAGGATTCCTAACTCAGATCCAGAAGTAAAAGACGAACTGAAATATGTGAGTACACATGAGTACATACAAGTGGGGGGGGGTATGCACATGAGTACATACACGTGTGGTGGGGAGTATGTACATGCACGCAGGTTTGTGTGTGAGAGAGAGGAAAAAGGAATGGGGAAGATTTAGGGACAAAATTGGGAAGAGTGAAAGAGGAATTTTCTTCAAATAGATTTGATCTGAAGGCTAATTAAGAATACAACTAGAAATAGAAAATGACTGCAATTATAAATCTCATTGTCTTTAATAGTTCGGCAATTGTTAAAAAATACAAAAAGTACATCGTGTTAGAAAATTTCACATTGCAAATTTATTAAATCCAATTTTTTGCCTATGTAGAAATTCAGATATATATTAACACCTCATATTTCAGAAAGTATAGACCAGATATGTATTCTAAAGTTCATAAAATGTAAAAAAAGTATATATAGAAACCAATGATTATGTAACATAGCTTCTGAGCCAAAAAACACTCTCCTTTCCCCCACTCTCATTTATGTTTAAACAATGTTCATATCAATGCAGACACAGAGTAGAATAATAGTCAAAATGTCAGCAATTATTCTACAGCAAAATGCAATAAAATTTTCTTCATTCTAGCCAAGAAAATAAATTAATGTATTTAAAAGTATAATGAAAGAATGATTATAATTGAGAGTAGCTAATGCTTTTCATTCATTAAAGAATTAAATTCTCACTATAACCTCGTTTGATTGGTGAGGTAATTCAGGCTTTGGGATGTTGAATAACATATGCAGTCACACGGTGAGTGATAGATGCAGGATGTGAAACCAGTTTGCTGTTACATAGTAACAGCAGCAAGGTTGTTAACATCCAGAAAATTCAGTGACAAAATAAACTTTCATTGGCCATGCAAATTTTTTCCAAGTATAAAGGTTTTTTAGTTGGTAGTTACATGTACTGTGTTGACTCTGTTCTGATTATTCATCACTACATTAGAAGTGATCTCAGAATGAAATGGCTTGAAACAGTTGAATATCAAATCTTGTTCACAGCCTTATGGGAATTACTCAACTGGATGGTTTATCTCTGTTCTGGCATCACTGATGCTGAAAGATCAGTGTCTAAGATGACTTCTTCCTTCACATGCCTGGTATCTTAGTTTTTCTGGGTCTTTCTAGCTCTAATATGGTTTCCTGACTTCCAGGGCCTCTCCACATGGTTAGAGCTTGGATAGTTGCACTTAATAAATGACTCTCTTATAATAGTCAGAAAATAGAAGTTTCCAGACCCGTAAGTGTCAATTCTGCATACTCTACTGGTCACAGTAGTCATGGGGCCATCATATTTAAGTAAGTAGAAGACTAAATGGTATCTCTTGAGAAGACAGTTGTATGGACTCGTTTTCAGACTGAGAGACCAAATGGCCATCTCCAGAAAAGACAAATACCTCAAATTCTGTAACTACAAACTGCTTTATATTTAGTTTCTTCAGATATTTAAATTACCTGATGTCTGCAACAGTACTGGGGCTTATGATCACCCACTAGAGCTTATTTTTACATCTGCTGTTAAAATTTCTCTTCCTGATTCCAAATGCTAATTATATGCAGATAAGAAAAGAAATTACACATCAAAAATAAATGTGAAATAAAAGAAGCACAAAAATTCAAGAATCTAAAATATTTTTCATAGAAAATGTGAAAACCAACAAAGCTAATAGAAATCAAATACTTTTTCAAACATATTTATACACAATACTCCCTAATTAAATAAATGTAGAAAAATCAGTAACTTTGCATTTTAATTTGCATTCACTAGATGTCTGAACTTAAATCACTCTTTGACTTTGCTGTGCTGAGGCTCCATAAAGGAAATATTACCTGAGTGCCTAAAACAAAGTTAGGGCACCACAAATTATAGTTATATTTTCTTGGAGCATGGCCTGATGACTTTGTGTTTTAATGTTTCATAAATACAAATAAATGTACTACCTAATCTTGACTTGGGAATTATGAGCTTATTCTGAAGACTTCCAATTCAGGAAAAGATGAGCCACTTCATTAAATCAATACTTATCTCTTTTAGGGACTATGTTAGACATCAAGGAAAGTTTTTGGCAACCTAAAACATAAGATAGGCAATCTTCATTTTTGATAGATTTTGTATTTTTTAATTCACTTGCTCACTAAAGTTTATTGGAAATCCCAAAATCAATATGCCTTTTGTACTCTTAGCAAATCCCTGAAATATTTGAGTCACCAAATGTGAACTTCTCCTGATAAAGGCAACCTTTGTCTTCTTACTTCAGGTTCCATGGCATAAACAAGTGCCCTTTTGGAGATCTGTTTAGTGTCATGCTTTACAAATATTTGTGTCGTGTGTTGGTGACTTTATGGTTTAAAATGCTCCTAGGTGTAGTGCTGAAGTTCTGTCAAGAAGGCTTTACTGTGCCTTACAGAACAAAATACCTTTATTAGGTAATTTTGTTGGGGCATGACTTTTAGTGCCATTGGCTGTGAGTCCATGTTAACAAATCAACATGCAGTGTAAAAGGTGACTTTAGCCAGAAAGACATAAAAGTGTATATCAATTGGTTGAGAAACAAAGACCCACAGGAATCTAATTCTACATTTCCCCTATGAAAAATGTTTAGAATTCATTAATTCAGTATTTGTGATAACTGTACACAACATTGACTACAAAAGATAAAGAAGATTGATTGTATTTATTCTTTAGATAGGCACAATTTATCTGGGGTGACATATATACTATATAATATATATCATATAAATATATAATGTGATGCAATTGAGATTGATAGCTACAGTTAAAAGTAATATACATCAAAGCAATTATCCAGGATTCAAATAAATGGAAGTTATTTGGAGCATGGTCTTGAGACTAAAGGAAGACTGAAGGTCTATAAACAGGTCATCTTTGCTGACTTCCTGCTCCTGTTAGCTTATGCCTGCTAATCAACCTCTGCTCTGCTTCTTACATATTCTTGGTTACTAGGACATTAGAATTATGTCCTGAAATGAGTGGTTGGAGACTTGAGAGGCAAAGAGAAGCAAGCATGTAAGCTTGAGTTAGTTTTCTGATGTGAAAAAAGCAATCATTGAGAACTAACTTATGTACAAACCTGGAAAAGTTGATGGCTTCTGCTGCAGTCAGACCATTTGATTATATAATTCTCCCCAAAGCATTGTTGATTTCCCATTATAGTTAATTTATGTATCAATGAGGAACAAAGTAAAAACCAGAATTGCAGTTGTTAAATCATAAATAGTAATCATACTTTCCCCTCACTTTTGAAGTGTGTTCCTCTCTCAGTGTGAAGGAGGTTTCTACTTATTCATTCAACATCAATAATTACTTATTCTGAATAGTCATTGGATAGTGGAGGTAAAAAAAGGAAAAACTACTGTTGTTGACTTGGAACCCATGGCCTAGTTAGAAAGACGATTATATTATAATCTCACAATATGCTCCTAGGGCAGGGTTGACAAATCATTTCTCCCAAGTTTCAGGAGGAACTAAAAGAATGGGAGTGTTTCTGAATAACAGAAACTGAGAAATGGATCCTCAGGTATGTGAGTTGATCTATTGTTTAAAATGGTACTGACATTTCTAAAATAGCAATATAGAGATTCCCAAATTCAAAGTATTCTTAAATCCCCTAAAGATCTTGTTAGAATGCAGACTAACTCGGTAGCTCTGGAGTAGGCCCTGGGACTGCATTTGCAACAAACTCGCAGATATTGATACTGCTTCTCTGCAGAACTGCTCCTTGAAAAATAACTGATTCTTGAGCCCTATCCCAATTCGATAGTCCCAGAGTGGGCCTAGGTATCTTCATTTTCACCAGTAATGTAAGTTATACTGATGCAGATGGTGTTCAGACAACACTTTTATACAGCACTGATTTATGAGCTCATAAAGATTTCTTCATTAACAGTCTCTCCTTCTAAGATTAACACATGTTTTCTAATTCCTTCCACCTGGACACCTTTTTAATGCATCTTGTAATTTGAAGAAGATGCAAGGTAAGGTAGCAAAATAACACATTGTGCGGAAAATTAAAATTGAATTCAGAAAATGTAGCCAAATTAACTTATTTAGAACTAAATATTTAGTCAGTATTTATTATGAATTATTGTCTCAGGTGTTGTATGAGATGCTAGGGTTACAAAGAGAGAGAAGAAGAAAGATCTCTGCACTTTTAAATAAGCTATTTCAAACGAACAAATAAGTATTGAGTGTTGTGCTGGACACCATGTTAGGCACAGAGGCATCTGCCAGTCTTGCAGGAGCCTCTTTTGTTTGGACATCATTGTTTCAACAACTAAAACTTTCCCTTAGGTTTCATATGATTAATTTCAAAATTCTGAGTACTTTAAATATGGGTGCCATATGTTACTTTTTAGCCCCCTTGAAATTTGATTACTTAGCACACAAAACACAGAGCATATGCCCAGAAAATCTTGGTTATATGTAATATAGCTGAATTTCTAAATTCCAAAAAGTTACTACTGAATTACCTGTTAAAGATAAATATCTATCCAAGTGTTGTAAGACTTGTCTTTAAATACGTGCTTTACTGTCTTATGAATATTCGAATTTCTACAATGAGCTGTTTTTTTAGTATTTTTCACTTCTATATTAATAGAAGAATTAAGAATTAATTAATAGAGGAATACAAAATCCACAGAGGTAGTATTCCCTTTCTCTCTCTGACATTTTTCAAGTCATCGCTATTAAAATAGAGCACAAGAGACTGTACATTTAAGATGGTTCTTTCTTCTTTAATGTGCTGCACCCAAAAAATATACTTTTTGTCAGATATCCATGTCAAAAAAATGGAAATGGAGCAAACAATTCCAATAGAAGTCATTATAGTTGCAAATAAAGAACATGTTTTTTTCTGGACAAAATCTATGATCTGTAACACTGCTAGTTCGAGAAAAATGAAGACTATTCTCTTATTTTCATTTATGTTTCAAACATGATCAGTTAACCTTAAAAGTACCAGGTAAATACCACACAAAAGAGCAAAAATCTAAAATTCTTAGAGGAAAATAATTTCAAATTTTTCTGTAGTTACAATAACAATGAACTTGATGAGTTTAGGGTAATAACTCACAGCAGAGATTCTAAACTGGTGAAAACATAAAAGAAAATAAAGTGCAGGCAGAAAGCTACAGCCTCACTAAGAAGTGTGATTTAAAAACGAAGTCAAGGACAACAAGTCACCCTTTATCTCCATCCTGATGTTGGCCTTACTCATGTGGACATCCACACTGCTCCAGGAGCTCTGATCTACAAATATTTTTCTAGCCTGACTAGTAAACAAAGTTTTCTCCTCAGACACAATACAAGCTCTTGTTTTGTTCACACTAATATATTTCCTCTGCTCTAGCCCCAGGAGATAACAATGAGCTGGAGGAGCTTGGGGTCTACATGGTGTTCTCATCCTGACTCATCCGAGTGGCAGCCAAGAGTCATCTCCATGCCAGGATCAATTACTAAGGCAATGCAGGACCTGTGCACCTACACCCATCTCATCAAAAAATAAAGTTGTATTTACATCATTCAGTTTTTAGTCATCAACATAGGAGGATCATTTTGATAGTAAAGAAAACAAAGTGGTAGTTATCTTGAAGTATACACACAACTCTACAGAAAAATGGAAAATGGTGTTTTCAATAAAGGCGATTTGTTATGGTTTAGATCTAAAAAGTGCTCCAAAAGTCCCTTGTGTTTTGAGGTGGCACATGTGAAAGGTGATTGATTCACGGGGGTGACACTATACTCATGGATGGATTATGCCATTGATGAGTTCACAGGTCAGTGTGCTGTAGGGAGGTGGGGGGAGGTTGAAGGTGGTCTACTGGAGAATTGGCCTAGACAGTATACACTTCTCCATGCTCTGCCTGCTTCCTCTCTCTGTTTCCTGGCTGACATGAGGTGAGCAAGCATCTTTACTTTCCATCATTGTGTTTTAATCTCAGAGCCAGCCTACCATGACTGAATAATATAAACTTCCCCTCCTTTATGTGGTAGGTGGCAGATATATTTTTCTCCAGTGATAGAAAAGTGAGTAATACACAGTTCATTTCCATAAGGATAATTCAAGCTGCCAAGTAGGATTTTTCAAATTTTTTTTCAAAATTTTGGTTTGTACTGTAGGTAGAAGAACAAACTCTGTCCTTGTCTACCACAGCCACAATTTTTAGTGACAATTTATAGTCTTGACATGTTTACTATTTTGTTTATTTTGGCTAATAGTAGCTTTCAAAACCCTTGAGCCTTATTGTCCTTGTATTTTTTATGAAAAAAAATATTTCATAGAATGTTGATGATTCTTTCTCACATTTTAAGAAATAAAATGGAAACAAAAACCTTACATTTTAATGTTGAAATAGGTTTAAAAGTATATCTGAAATACAGTAATATAATTAAACTGACATCTTTTATAAGTGATAACACATAATTGAAGGCTCCTATACCAGAAGAATCACAACCAAGGAAAAAGACAAAGAACGTAATTTATTCTGACTAATCAGGATTGATGTTAATTAAAGAAGAGTGCAGATAATGACTTCTCATTACTACCTGATAGATGGAAATAAATTATTCTTCTTCTAGGTAAAATAGCAATTAAATAACTTTTTAAACAGGATTTATTTTCAGAAGACTTTCTTCTATAATTGGTGAGGCATTTGTATAAAGGTCTTTTGAAAAATAATCTAGGAAAAATGATTCCATCAAAGGCTGTTTATTCTTTAGTACTTTGTCACATTTTAGTGGATGTGTGCAAGAAAAAGACAGCATTTGAGCATGTGGTAATCAGAACAAGATTGACTTGCATTATTCTGGGTAATGGTTGGCATTAAAAAATAGTGTAGTGAAGTGATTCAAAAGCACAAGTTCATATCCTGATTCCTTTATCAACTTGTTCTGTGAATTTCGCCAAGTGTATAAACTTCTGTAAGGATTTTCTCATCTGCAAAATTTAAAAAATAATAGATTCTGCTGTGTAGGACTATTATGAATACTAAGTAAAATTATGTAACATCGGTAGCACAGAATTGGCTCATAGAAGGAGCTTAATAAATGTTAGCAAATGTGTTAGTTTTCTATTGCTGTGAAAAGCTACACAAACTTATTGGCCTAGAACAAGACAATTTTATTACACTATAAATTCCATGTGCCAGTACTGTGGGCATAGGTTTACTGTGTCCTCTGTTCAGGGTTTCTCCACGGAAAAACCGAGGCACTGTATTAGCAGGAGCTTCCATTTCATCCGAGTTTGTGGTCTCATCTGGGGCTCAGACCCCGCTTTACTAGTTGTTGAAAGGATTCAGTTGCTTGTAGTTGGAGGACTGAAAGACTTTCCCCACTTGCTGCCACATGGTTCTTCCAAGGTATGGTGGTTTTTTCTTCAAAGCCATCAGCAGTGTATCTATTGTTGCTAACTCCCTAATTTCCTCAATCTCTGGTTTCTGAATCCTTTTATGAAGAGCTTCTGCCTCATTAGATTGGATTCTCTTAGCATAATCTTGTGATTGACTTAAAGTTACCTGCTAATAGACTATAATTACATTTGTTAAATACTTTCAGTTTTACCACCTAAGGTAACTTAATCATGTGCAGTTCTCACTCATGCTCAAGAACTGTGATGCATGCCTTAGAATTATATCTACCAATCCCATTATTTTATGTTTACTGTTATTGTTTTTACTAATATTAACTGGAACATTTCCCATTTAAAATAATTTTGCAGCATGATATATATATATATATATATATATATATATATACATACATATATGCTTTAAAATTTATTCAAGTGAACTCGTGGATCAATGAAACAGAATAAAAGCTACAGAAACAACTCCAGGTATACTCAGCTATGTTATCTTTGACAAAGGGGCCAAATATTTTCACTGGAGGAAAGATAACCTTTTTAATAAGTGGTGCTGGGAAAACTAGCTGTCCATACGCTAAAGATGAAACTTAGACCCATGTCTCTCACTGTGCACTAAATAAATTAAAAATGAATCAAAGATCTAAACATCAGAATAGAAAAAAACCTGCTGGAAGACAAAATAGGTTAAACTTCTGAAGATGTAATTGTAGGCAAACACTCTCAAGAAATAATACCAAAATTCATCAAATGGGTTTACATCAAATTAAAAAGCTGCTGCACATAAAAGGAAACTACTAACAGTGAAGAGACAACCTACAGAATGGTAAAAAAAATTGCTAGCTATTGCTCAGACAAAATTAGACCCTTCAAATTTAAAGATCCAATTTAAAAATGAACATCTGAAATAAATAGACACTTCTTAAATGAAGACATACAAATGGCCAATGAATACATGAAAAAATATTCACCATCACGAGCCATTCAAGAAATGTAACTTAAAATAACATGAGATTCTATCTCACTACAAAAGAATGGCTATCATCAAGAAATCAACCATTAGCAAATGCTTGTGAGGCTGTGGGAAGAAGAGAACCCTTCTCGATTTGTGGTGGGACAAACTGATACAACCACTATGGAAATCAGTATGGATATTCCTCAAAAAACTAGAAATTCCATTTGACTCAGCTATTCCCCTTCTAGGTATCTTCTCCAATAAACTAAAGACATCATACCACAGTAGTGGTTGCATATCCTTATTTATAGCAGTGCAATTCATAATAGCTAAATCTTGGAAATAGCCTGTATGTCTATCAACAGATGAATGGATTTTTAAAATGTAGTATTTCTACACAATGGAGTGCTACTCTGCCATAAAGGATAGACTTGAGTCATTGGTAGGAAAATGAATGATGCATCTTGAGAACATACTGTTAAGTGGAGTACAGTAACTAAGACTTACAAGCTTAAATATCGTGTGATTTCTCTTATATGAAAAACTGTACATACAAAGTACAAAATAGGAAAAAAGAAAAAAAGGTATAATCCAGCATGAACAATATATCTAAAAATGTTCCTTGATGTAGTACAATTGTCTTACATGTTTCATACATGCTTTGGTCTATTAGTCTGTATTATAATCTTTATGTGTGATAATTAAGTTTATAAGAGCTTATGAGATAAATAAATGAATCTGATGCTGGGAAAATAGAAGGGTGATGGAGGGAAGGGAAAAATAAAGGAATCAAAGTGTGTTATGTACATGTTTTAATTCCCTAAAGTGAATATAACTATTATGTACTGCAAGCATGCACTAATAAAAGTAAAAAGAAGAAATATCATTGAGTATACACTTGGAAAACAATATTTTAATTATTAAAGATTCAATACATTATATCAGCAAATTGCCCAAGTTTGTCTTTTCCCAGCTATTTACAATATGGTAAAGAAAGTAATAATATCATTAAAAAGAAAAACAACCAACAAACATTTAAGTACCCAAATAAAGGCTTAGAACACATTTCTCCTGAAGTAATAATAAACTAAGCTTCAGAAACATCTCTGAACATTGCAACTGAAGAGATTTTCTGTAAAGGCATAAAGAAATAGTGATTATTAACACCTCTAGATTGCCAAAGAAATTATTACCTACAAATAAAGATTGTATCATATATATTCACATATACAAATTGGCCTGAAAAAAATTAACACTACTTTCAAAACATAAAATAGTAGAAATGAATAATTTTGATTTAGAAAAAAAAA
>RJWT010048393.1:0-11171 GCA_004365215.1 Cuniculus paca | reverse complement strand
ATTTATTTTTGAGACCAGGTCTCGCTATGTAGTGCAGGCTGGCCTTGAACTTGCTTATATAGCCCAGGCTGGCCTTCAACTCAGTGATCCTCCTTCCTCAGCCTCCTGAGTGCTGGGAGTACAGGCATGCACCACCATGCTTGGCTGAGGAGAGCTCTTAGGCCATACCACTCTTTACTGTGCACAGAAGTCTCATGAGTCAGGAGCTCTAGATAGGGCTGAGAGCCCTGGGGTAAGAGTTAATGAGAGATGCCAACAGGATGGTCTTAGGGAGCAGCAAGCTTTGAGAGAAGGGTCCAGGAGAGAAGTCCGTGAAGGAGAGAGGCTAGCCAGCCAGCTACTTGTGGAGCAAGTAGAGGAAGAGAAAGGCTCACTTACGCTGCATGTAGTTGTGCAGGGGAAGGACATTGTCCATGCCGCACATCACTCCAGTTCAGCTCTCTAGCCTTGACAGAAACATCTTGAATGGTGTGGGTGATTCCACCCACTGGTGGCTATGAGGACCATATGCTCAGGAGTGGGTGTGAGATGGAAGATATGTGTCTCCTGTAGGGTTGGTCACTCTGGTTCCTGTGGGCTGTTCATGGCGTGAGCATCCTGCTGGGTTGAAGCACGTGTTTAAATGTATTTTTTATGCAAGGTGATCCCTACCTCCTTTGGTGCCCGGAGGAGGAGGCAGCTTTCTGTTCCTGTTCAGGAAGAAACTATGTAGACAGTCTGTCAGGGTCCAGAGCCTTGCTAAAGTGTTGTCGAGAGTGACTTTGGACTCGTGGTGCTATAAGCATTGACTGTAGAACCTGACTCCAAGTGAGATGTGACTGCTAATTCCAGCAACAGCAGCCACTTGAGTCAGTGTGTGAAGGGCTGTGTGCATTGTTTGGAAGGCCATCTGGAGTAGCAGGAGAGGAAGAAACAGACATAACCACAGCATGAGGCAGGAACATAAAATTACAAAGGGAAAGTCGCGATGACTTATAGTTAGATCAATGTTTTTCAGCCCTGTTTATTCATTACAGTCACCTGGGGAGTTTTCCATAGTCTCATGCCAGCTCCACGCGTGATCAGTTAAATCCGAATCTCTGGGGGTAGGATCATTAGGAGATTATAGAGGGTAGCCAAGGTTGAGAGCCCAGGAATAAAGGTGGGGGAAGATAGAGAGGCAGATGATAAAGCTATAAGTATTAAGGTGCCCAGCAGAAGGGGCTTGTCACAGAACAATACAGCAGGCCCAGGATCTCCCTCCTCTTCCCCTCAGCCATCCTCCCCCACCACATCCAGGTAGCATGATGCCTGAAACAGCCATAGGCCCAGCATCCCACCTTCAGGACCATGCCCAAGCCTCTGCCACTGAGCCACCATCCACAGCTAGAAATTATTCTAAATGCTTGTGTATCTTTTTTTTTTTTTTTTTTTTTTTTTTGTGGCATGGGGATTGAACTCATGACCTTGCACTTGCCAGGCAGGCACTTAGGCCACTGAGCTAGATCCCTGGCCTAACGCTTGTATATCTTAAAAAGACACAGTATTATAATTATTACATTACTGATTTGTGCATGTGACACTAGAACTAGTTATAAATATTTCAGTACCATGAATTTAACATTTGCTTATTCATTGCTTCTATTTTAATTTTTTTTTTCTATTTTAATTTTTATTCTTTTCTCCCTCTCTCTTGTTTTTGTGGTGGCCCCACCCCCCAGCACCAGGGATCAAACTCACAACCTTGCACTTGCCAGGCAGATGCTTAGGCCACTGAGCTAAATCCCTGGCCCTTGTCTTTTTGAGACAGGGTCTCACTATGCCATTCAGGCTGGCCTTGAGCTCACTTTGTAGCCCAGGCTGGTCTCGAACTCGTAACGATCCACCTGTATCAGTCTCTTGAGTGCTGGGATTACAGGTGTGCGCCACCAGGCCCGGCTGTGGTGGTTTTGTTTGTTTGGTTGGTTGGTTGGTTTTGGTTTTGGTGTTTGGAGAGAAGCTCGCAATGTCGTTCAGGCTGACCTCAAACTCATAGTGGTCCTCCTTGCCTCAGCCTCCTGAGTGCTGGGATTACAAGTGTGCACCACCATAACCAGCTTTTTATTCCTTCCTGAGGGAACAGTTTTCACTTATCTTGGAGCACCAGGTTTACTGTGAGGTGGCTGATGATGCAGATAAGACTAAAGATTCAGGACCCCAAGCTTCACTGTGATCCTCTTACCTGAACCCTTTAAGTCTTTAGGTGGCCCCTTTTTCAGAGTTAAATTTCTTTCCTTCATCAGGAACTCTTGACTGTTGACTACAACCAGATAAGTACTGGTTTTTGTAACTCCGCAGTGGTGCTTGTCCTGGGAGCCCTGTCTTCACTGTCCAGCCCAACATGGGTCTATTTTAATATCACATCCTTCCAGTAGAGTCTAGGCTGGTTCAGTTTGGTTTCATCATAACCTCGTTTTCATGGGTCTTCATGGGCTGTTACTGACCAGCTGCATGGTTGAGAGCTATGTAGTTAATAAGCTTGTCTTAAAAAAAAAAGAAAAATCAACTTGTCTTTTCAGAAATGGCAATTTAGGAGATTAGCCATTAGTTGAAAAGTACTGAAACTGGGTAGTGGGTACATGGAAGTTACATTAATCCCTTTTCCAACATGCTTAAAATTCCCCATAACAAAAAGTTTAAAATTAACACATAAAGCTGTTCATGGCCTTGGCTTATGCTAAGCCTCAGAAAACAGGCTAACACTGCTGAATTCTGGGAAGACACCAATGGTCTCTCCATTCACTGACAGTTGAGTGACTTCGCTGGCTTCCACAGTGAGGCTGGTGCAGGAGGTGTGTTGGATCTAAGGCCTTAGTTAGATGAGTGTGGAGTGTTCACTTTAGGAAGGGGAAAGGCCATAGCAAATGATAGCCAGAGGCAAGAATGGGGGCGAATGCTGAGCCAGGAAGTTTGGGCTGTTTTTGGTGATCTGGGAAAGGGCGAATATTTCTGTTTCATCAGTTAGTATTTTGAATCAGTAACTCGGGGGCTGGGGATATAACTTAGCAGCACAGCACCTGCCCGGCAAGCACAAGGCCACAAGTTTGATTCCAGGGTACCAAAAAAAAAAAAAAAAAAAAGAACTCCTTTTTTTTTTTTTTTTTTTTTTTTTTTTTTTGTGGCACTCGGGATAGAACTCAAGACCTTGTGCTTGCCAGGCAGGCTCTTAGGCCACTGAGCTAAATCCCCAGCCCTTGTCTTTTTGAGACAGGCTCTCACTATGCTGTTCAGGCTGGCCTTGAGGTCACTTTGTAGCCCAGGCTGGTCTTGAACTCAAATGATCCTCCTGTCTCAGCTTCCCGAGTGCTGGGATTACAGGCGTGTGCCACCAAGCCCGGCTTTTTTTTTTTTTTAAGACAGAATTTTGCTGTGTAGTCCAGGCTGGCTTTGAACTCACTAGGTAGCCCAGGTTGGCTTTGAAATCCTGGTGATCCTCCTGCTTCAGCCTCCCGAGTGCTGGGATTACAGCAGTGTGCCACCACGCCCAGCAGTAATTTACTTCTTTGACCTTTATTGTCATGTATTTCATAGAGTCATTACTCTTACTCTTGTTAGTGTAAGAGACACAAGAGGAACTAGAATTGTGGTTATGTGAGGTATGGTCCTGTGTGTCATAGACTCATTACTCTTACTCGTTCCCCTGCTCCTCTAGGTTGTTGGAGGGAGCCGCTTTAAACCTTCCTGAGTGTAAACACCCTCATCCCTCACCCTGCACCTCTAGTGCAAAGCCCCAGCCTAACTGCTGGAGGCGACTCTTCCACTGTGGCTGTGGTGTACAGACTTGGTGGACAGTGTCTCACTTTGTTGTGTTGTGTTGTTTTTCAGTACTGGAGATTGAACCCAGGGCCTTAACACTAAGCTACATCCTCAGCTCTTCTTGATTTTTGAGGTGTGGAATTGCTAAGTTCCCCAGGGTGGGCTCAAATTTGGCCTCCTAGATTGTTAGGATTATAGGTATTCAGCACCATGCCTAGTTAGTAGACATAAGTTTTGGGTTGGGTGGACATTATTTTGAGTCTGTTGCAAAAGCCTACCCCTTCATTTTATGGGGGGTGAGAAGTTGCTGCATATTTGGCCCAGCCCCTGGTTATTTGGCACTAGTCTATAGTTTTGTTTACGACCCTTAGGCAATCTCAATTTTGGCATACTAGGAAGAACAACTGATTAGAACAGTTATGTCACGGCGGCTAAAGTAGTACAATTAGCAACAACAGCAGCATCAAACACAGCCTAGAAAATGACAAACTGTGGTATTAATTTGCCACTTTTAACTATATGAACTAGATTTGTGGTTATATAACAAAATCTTAAAACCAGCGCTGGGTGTGGTAGTGCCTTCCTGTAATCTCAGCACTCAGGAAGCTGAGGCAGGAGTATCACCAGGAGTTCAAGGCCAACCTGGACTACATAGTTCAAGGCCAGCCTGAAGTGCATAGT
The DNA here is from genome assembly GCA_004365215.1 of Cuniculus paca. Taxonomy (NCBI): domain Eukaryota; kingdom Metazoa; phylum Chordata; class Mammalia; order Rodentia; family Cuniculidae; genus Cuniculus; species Cuniculus paca. Next base: position 6,716 of record RJWT010048393.1, on the reverse strand, counting down.
GAGACCCTGTCAAAAAAAAAAAAAAAAGACAAAATTCTATACAGTAAATATGCTTTCATATGATAATTTTACCCTCAGAAGAAAATTTTAAAAGAGTAGAGGCAGAAAAAAGAGAGAAATACAAAAGAAGAGAAAGAAATTAGAAGGAAGGCTGGAGGACAAAAGACGATGCGAACTTTGGAAAACTGGTAAAGATAGGAGGGAAAGAGAAGGAAGAAATAAACAACCACAAAACTAGAACCAATGTTCACACTCAAAAACAATAAGAAAACAAAAAGAAAAAAAATACATCTACTTCAAGGCCTGTCTCTGCTGTCACTAATAGCCAAAGTGGGCAGAGAGTCCACATCCATGTTGATTAATTGGAAGTGGATCATCTCAGCAACCCTGCACCTTTAGTTTCACTGAAGTTCAGGTTGGTTTCCGGAACCTGATTTGTTCAGCCTGTAACACTCCATGTATCTCCACTGGCTTGACCTCAGCTCTTTGATCTGCTTGAAATCCATTCCCCCTCACTCTGACACTAGGAGCCGCTGGATGCTGTTAGACGACAGCTGTTCTGTGTTCTGAGCTCAGTTGGCCCCTCTCCAAGATGGCTACTGGCCGATCACCCTCTCCTGTGGGGCATCTCAACCTGAATGACTCACCAGCCACTGCTGTCAGCTGCATCCTCCCCTCTTCCACTGGTGCATCTCTTCCTGGAGGCCTCTGAGGTCCCCAGTAGTCACCATGCATCCACAGGTTTCAGCTGCCCCTCCCACACAGTAAATCAGGGCCAAGGAGAAAGCACCACTTGCCACGTCCTTGTTCGTTGAAGTCTTTCCCTTCATCTCCCCATGGGCTTCAATTTTTGCTTCAGATCCTTGCTGGATCCTGGGGACCCACTTCCCTCCTCTTCCTCAAGTTGTTATATTCAAACATCTGGACACCAAACCTCAGAGAAGGTTTTTCTCTGCTGCTCATCACTCTGCCCTCTTCCTGGAAGTCATGATTAACACTTCTAACATAAAAGACACATTAGTGATAGGGATAAAACTAGGACTGGGCATGTAGCTCAGTGCTAGAACACCTGTCTGGGATGTGCAACGTACTGAGTTCAATCCCTCCCACCATCAAAAATAAAAACCCCCAGAACTGTTAATGGTCCAACCATATCAAAATTTTGTTTTTAACCATATCAGAATTGAATGAGATTTAATACCTCTGCTGCTTTAACAAATATTCTTTTACCCGTTTGTCAACAAGGTAAATCAGGTCACTTTTGTTGTTGAGCAATACCCCACAGTTCAACATGTAGTTTACTAACAGTGTATCTGTGTAGACACAAGAGTTTATGTCTAATTTGCCAGTTACCTTAATGTCTTTTTAGTTTGTGCCTATTGCCTCATACCAAGATACATGTAAACCACAGTAGCAAACACAAATGCCATAGGTGAAAAATAAATTGAACATATAATCTATTATCATTAGGAAATTCTTATTTTTCCACATCTCGGTTACTGTACTGGATGGCAGCAACTTAGGAGAGGAAAAGTTGGCAAATATAAGTGAAGGACACAAAGGCAGGTAATAAAAAGTTTTTTGAAGCCACCACTATGAGTTCCATGCCAGCCTGAACTATGTAGTAAGACCCTGTTTAAAAAAAAAAGTCAAGAAAGACCCTGTTTCACAAGTAGATGTGAGTACTCAGCACTTGCTTGGGGTGGTAACTGGCCCTTGTTTTTACTGTGTATCTAATACCTTGCAATGAAGTTTACAGTGTGTAGGTATAGATAAACTCTTACTATTGTCAATTATACAAACATTAAATGTTACCGTGGGGGACAGAGACTGGGAATGTGGCTTAGTGGTAGAGTTTTGCCAAGCTTTAGTGAATCCCTGGGTTCCACCTCCAGTATCACAGAAAGGGAAGAAGAAGTTACAGGAGAATGCTGGGGAACATGAAAGCATAAGCCACAGGTAAAATGTTATAATTAGTAAAGAATGGTGATGAGAATACAGGCATAAGTGTGTATTTTTCAAATTTTTTTCTTAACATTTTTCATGGATCATCTGTTCATGTGTTTATGTGTATACGGTTTAGTTTAGAAAACAGTTTGTAGAAAATCTCTGCATACTGGTATCATAACCATTTCAGTTATGCTTTTATATTGGTCTAGATAACCCTCAAGCCCTTTACTAGTAATTCCCAGGAATCTTTGGCCCATTTCCAGAGGTTTTCATTTCCTCATAAAGCAAGCACAGCTGTAAAAAGTTTTAGTACAAACATAGCGTTAGCATGGATTACAGTGCCTCTTCTGTCCCCAGACTAGTGTTCAGAGGTAACCGTGCAGTCATCCCAGAGAAGCCCTAAGTTCCCTTCCCAATGACCTAGAGGGTAGGACCCCACAGATTCAGAGAAGTCTGCTAATTTAATAAATCCCACCTGCATTTCCTCATGTCGGGAAGACCTAAAGTGTTTTCAGCTGCTAATTGGCCATTTGGTTCTGTGAGTGATCTGTTTCTCTTTGCCCGTTCGTCTATAGGCAACGTTTTGCAGTTTCATCATTCAGCAAATGAATGAGCATCTGTTATATGTGTTAGTTTTCTAGTGCTGCTGTAACAAACTTAGTGTTGTAAAACAACACAGATTTATTATCTTACAGTTCTGTAGCTTAAAGTCCAGCACAAGTCTTACTAGACTAAAATCAGACTAGGGCTGTGTTCCTTTCAGGAGATTCTTTTCAAGTTTTCAAAGGTTTTCACATTTCTTGGCCTGTGGCCCTCTTTCTCGATCTGTAAAACATGATGCTGTAATGCTGACCATTTTTCTGTAGTCGTATCTCCCTTTTCCTCTCTTCTCTGTGCCTCTTTTACTTTTAAGGACCCGTGTGGTTACTGAACCCATCTGGATAAACCAGGCTAATCTCTGTTTTTTAAAGGTCGTTGATCATAAGCCTTAATTCTGTCTATGGCATTTATTTTCCTTTGCTATGTAACCAAGCATATTCATGGATTTGGAGTTAGGATTTGACATCTTTTTTCTTTTTTTTGCGGCACCAGGGATTGAACTCACAACCTTGCACTTGCCAGGCAGACCCTTAGGCCACTGAGCTAAATCCCCAGCCCTTGTCTTTTTGAGACAGGGTCTCACTATGCTGTTCAGGCTGGCCTTGAGCTCGCTTTATAGCCCAGGCTTGTCTCGAACTCACAATGATCCTCCTGTCTCAGCCTCCCGAGTGCTGGAATTACACACGTGTGCCACCAGGCCCAGCAGATTTGACATCTTTGAGGGCCATTATTATGCTTACTAGGACGTTATGTGACGACATGGAATTTTATTTTATTTTTTGAGACAGGGTCTCACTATGTAGTGTAGGCTGGACTTGAACTCACTTATGTAGCCCAGGCTGGCCTCAAACTTAAGGGGATCCTCCTGCCTCAGCCTCACGAGTGCTGGGCTTACATGTGTGTGCCACCACTCCTGGCTTATCCACATGGATCCTATAAACTAGTGGAAAAAGCAGATGATTAATCAGTCACATAATTTTCTTTATATCACTTGTCAATTTTTGGCATTACGATTATTTTAGCATTAGAAGATGAATTAGAACTTTATCTTTTCTTATGATATATAACTAATCTCTTTAAAAATTGAATAGAAGGGGCTGGGGATTTAGCTCAATGGCACAAGCGCCTGTCTGGCAAGCGCAAGGTTGTGAGTTCCGTCCCCAGTACCAAAAAAAAAAAAAAAGATTGAATAGAAGCCGGGTGTGGTGCCACACACCTGTAATCCTAGCACTTGGGTGACTGAGGCAGATGGATCACTGTGAGTTTGAGGCCATCCTGAACTACCTACCAAGACCTGTCTCAGAAAACAAAACAAAAAAAATAGAACTTACCTAAAACACTTTGAGGGCTGAAGAACAGGTAGCTCAGTGGTCGAGCGCTTGGTTAGCATGTTGAAGGCCATGGGTTCAGTCCTTAGGATTGCAAAACAAACAAGCCCCACGATGCCTGTCCTGTTTCCTTATAGCCTCGCCAACATGAGATATTATCCATCTTTTGACTTTGTGTGTGGGGGAGGTACTGGGGATTGAACCCAGGGCCTTCACACTGAGCTGCGTGCCCAGTCCTTTTAAATTTTTGAGGCAAGTACGATAAGTTGCCTTGGCGGGACTCCAACTTGTGATCCTCCTACCTCTGAATTTTTGTTACAATCACTGTCTCTTAATTCAATTGGTGAAGATAAAGGAGTGATACCTATCCTGCTTACAGTAGTTGCCAGACAGGACACCTGAGCCTGTACAAGTGAGATAGATAGCAGTTTACTTACATACAATAACAACATGGGAAGAGGACACCACAAATCATGCAAAGCCACGGGAGAGCTCACTTAGGAATGGAGTAAACAACCAGAGGCCACGGGAGGCAGGCATTATAGTAGCCAGAGAATGTTGTGGCTCCTGCAAGAGATGTGCTTGGCCTGTTTGGATAATTCTGAAGGTTGTCAGGGAACTAAAACCCTCTACTGAGAGATAAGCAGCAACTGCACCTGGCCCATTTGATAAGAGGATTGTTTGGCTGGGGATCTTATCCACAGGCCCAAAGAGGGAGAGCAGCTTGTGGTTAGGCTATTCAGGGCCTATTGAACAAAGTCAAGGTAGCACATAATACTGAATCTTAATTTCAGCTGTTCCTCATTAATTAGGAAGGTTCTTTTGGATATTTGTCTTTTTTGTTTGTTTGTTTTGTTTTTTTGAGACAGGGTCTTGCTATGCAGTTCAGGCTTGTCTTAAGCTCACTTTGTAACCCAGGCTAGTCTCAAACTTGCAGTGATCCTCCTGCCTCAACCTCCCAAGTGCTGGGATTACAGGTGTGCAACATCATGCCTGGTTGGATATTTATTTTTGAATGTTTTTTTTTTTTTTTTGTGGTGGTGGTGCTGGGGAATTGAACTCAGAGTCCTGTGCATGCAAGGTAAGAACTCTACCACTGAGTCATATCCCCAGCCCTGCATCTATCTATCTTTCTTCCTTCCTTCTTTTCTCTCCCTCCCTCATCCCTCCTTTTCTTTCTTTCCTTTCTTTTCTTTCTTTTTCTGTCTCTTTCTCTCTTTTCTGTCTCTGTCTCTCTCTGTCTCTCTCTTGCTCTCTTTCTTTCGTTTTGAGTTGATGTCTCTGTTTTGCCCTAGCTGGTCTGGAACTCTCGAGTTGCTGGAACTACAGGTGCGTTACCACCACACCAGGCTGTAAATGATTTCATTTAATGATTGTTTTTTCTTTGGCAAACTCATAGCTTATTAACTTCATATACATAGTATTTAATTTTATTTCCTTGAATCATACTTAGGATTTTTCCCCTGAACTATTATGACTGGTTTGTGGTTTTCCTTTCTATGCTGCTGTTATCAGAAATTGGCAAAAGGGGATTGTGGCTCCATAACATAAAACAGCATTGTCTTTTCTGGGCTTTGGTTTACAGGATGAGGATGATTTGTTTAGTGAAAGTTTGAGAGAATTTTTCCATTAAAATTCTAAACTTAGTCTTTTTTGGACATTTCCTGGATATTTTCAACATCTTTCTTTTTTTTTTTTTTTGTGGCACCAGGGATTGATCAACATCTTTCTTTTGTCATTGTTTTCCAGAAAATAGTCTACTTTATCATGGTTTTCCTCTGCATTAGAACAGATAACGTCCTCTTATTTTGGTGTTTCTGAAGATGTGAAACCATATTCTCCATGAAATAAGAATAGAGAACTATAAAGAGAGGGTTGAGATCCACATTACACCTCTCCTTCTAGAAAAAAAATGAGGTAGAGTGGAAATTGACTGAAATAAAAATAAGTGTAATGAAATGACTTGTCAAACAAACAGTATTCTTTTTTTTTTTTTTTTTTTGCAGCACCAGGGACCAAACTCACAACCTCGCGCTTGCCAGGCAGGTGCTTAGGCCGTTGAGCTAGATCCCCAGCCCTTGTCTTTTTGAGGCAGGGTCTCACTATGCCATTCAGGCTGGCCTTGAGTTCACTTTGTAGCCCAGGCTGGTCTGGAACTCACAACGATCCTCCTGTCTCAGCCTCCCGAGTGCTGGGATTATAGGCATGTGCCACCAGGCCCGGAACAAACAGTACTCTTAACTGAAGAAAATTAAATCTGTGATGGTGAAAATAACGAGATACTTTCCCAGTATGAAGAGAAATAGAACAAAAGTGGTGATCTAATGTGGTAGTCTTAGGGGAAGGAAAAAAAATCTGTTTACAGAATGGACAGGAACATATTAGAAGACTTTTCCAAGCTGATGAGACATCCTTTGTTTCTGGAAAATGAATAAAGGCCCCCAGAGATTTACACTGGCAATATGTTTTGACTTCTGAGGATAAAACACTTACAAGCACGAGGCCTTAACCAAACAAGCCCAACTTTGCTACCATTTTCAGTGCTACAAGATGATATAAGGACAAGAGAATTTTGAGAGGAGGAGTTTGACTCATGAATTCTATAAACATTCGCACAGCCAAGAAGGCATTTTCATCTAGGGCAAAGGATTAGAGAAATTGTCCTTTCTGAAATCACCAGTCATGTGAGAGATGGGTCCAAATGACGAATGGAAACCTAGAGCATAAAAAAACTGGCAATGACATTGAAACTAACTAAAAATAGGGCTGGTAGGGAGCCGGGGTTAGAGCTCATCAGTGCAGCACCTGTCTGGCAAGGGCTAGGTCTTGAGTTTGATT
>RJWT010048392.1:0-11157 GCA_004365215.1 Cuniculus paca | reverse complement strand
TCACACTGCCTTGTCTCAGCACAAAGCTGCTCTGAGGACTGGGGCTTCTTAAGTGTGAACCAGATGTCTTCTAATGCTTTTTTTCCATGATGGGAATTACAAGTAAATTGCACAGAAGATGCACCTTTTGAGGGGGATGGTGTTTTTCGATTTATTTATTTTTAAATTTGTACATGTCTATGGGGTATATTAGAGTGATTCGATACATATATACAATGTGTATTAATCAAATCAGGGTAATAAGCATTTCCAACTCTTCAACAATTAATCGTTTGTATGTGTTGAGAATTTCATACTCTTGTAGTCATTTTGCAATCTACCTAAAACTGTTTTAATCAGCAGTTACCCCACTGTGCTAAAGACAAAGCAGGAGACCCCTCTGCTCTGTGTTTTTGGTGCTCCTTATTGAGCTGCTTTCTGGTACCTTTGCCTCTTGCCCTCCGCTTCCCAGTCTCTGACCACCATTCCATTCTGTTTATCTGCAAAGTTGAATTACTGGTTTGCACACATGAGTGAAAACATATGGCCCAGCAATTCCACTACTGGAATTTCATCTCTGAAGGAGATGAAAACCCTAATGCTAAAGAGATATTTGCACTTCTGTGTTTATAACAGCATTATTCTCAACAGCTAAAATATGGAATTAGCCCAGTGGGCAAATGAAGAAAATGCTTTGTATTAATAGTGGAATACTACTCAGTCATAGAAAGATAAAATCCTGTCGTTAGTGGTAACGTGGATGGAACTGGAGGTCTTTATGATAAGTAAAACAAGTCACACAAAGAAAAGAGATGCACCTTGTAAGAAAAAAATCACACACACATGGCTAGGTAGCATAGTATTCAGCATCTGGCTAGTTTTTAAACCATTTGGCAAGCTGGAAGGAGTTTTGATATGATGGGTTTTCCATATCTAAATTCTAGCTCAGGCTTTTCTGTACTAACTTAGTTGTATGACCTTTATTAGTCCCTTAACTCCAGTTTCTGTATCTGTCAAAATAGTAGGTAACCTAGTCAATATGTTGAACTCTAAGGTTTCCACTGGCTGGTAGAGAGGCTGTCACAGCAGGTGGGTGGGGCCAGGAATAATAATGGGGAGGGCTTTGGCCTCTTCTATCCCCTTTTCTAGAACATCTCTCTCTCTCTCTTTTTTTTTTTTCTGTTTTGCACATCAGGCATCAAGAAAATCTATGTGAAGAAAAGGCTGTCAAGGCTGATCTAAAACCACTTTAGGTAACCACTAAAGTAGGGTGATCATATAAAATTTATCAGCCACACTGAGGTAGCTTTTGAGATTGAAAAGGATGGAACAACAGACAAGTGAGTCTGTCTCCAACCAACAGAGATACATTGTCATCCCACTACCAAGTCCTCTTCCTACTCAGTTTTCTTCCTTTTTCTATCCTATAATTCTGTAGCTTGATTGCCTAATCCTCCTTAGTACAGTATCACCCAGAATTCTGGGAGCAGCCGCAGGGACAGCAGCAATTGAGGACAGCCTCAGGGACAAAGTCATTAGGTGATAGCCTCAGGGCCAGCAGTCATCAGGAACAGCTCTAGGGACAGAAACCATCAGGTGATAGCACCATGAGCTTATAGCTGGGAGAAATGCACCAGGGAGGCCACCTGCAGATGACAGATGGCACAAGTACAGCCTGGTGCTTGTTGTGAATCATGTGAGCATCACAAGTTACATAGTGAAAACATTAGTGAATTAACCAGCTATTATCCTGCAAGCAAATGTCCACAAGACCCCAGGCCAGCACATGAGTATTGGTGTCGAAACATTAAGCAAAACAGCTGAAACCTCAGGTATTCAGGATGGAGGAGAGTCACGGGAAGGAAGGTTACGTTCTTCAGGCAGGTTGTTAGGTAAAGGATTCTGCCATATTGGGAGAAATCTGGTAGGATTTCTGTGAAGGAAATAAAAATGGTGGAGAAGTGAGGTCCTCTCTCCCTACCACCCTCCGACAGTGCACAGGGCAGGACCTGTCTGTCAGGACTCTGATCCTACAGGGCTTAGTTAGCTCTGGTCTTGTTGAGGTAGATTATCCACTCACTTCATTAAACATCCTCCCCTTCACCTACTCATCCAGTGTTTTATGCTGCAGTGTTTTACCTGCTTTTTCTGTTCCAGGAATGTTTCCTGCATCTGAATGACCCATCCCTCTTCTGCTGGAAGTCTCACTAATGGTGAAGTTCACAGCAGAGGGACACAGTGAGGAAGAGGCTGTCGACGGGGTAGAGCACGTGCTCTTACCTTTGATGATCTTTTTCTGGTTGCTTTTCAGGTGGTAAATAATAGTGAGGAACTTTGTGGCAAGGATTGGAATGTGGGTCTGCATTCTAACCCTTACTTTCCAGCTGTATAACACTGAGCAAGCATGGTCATTGTCTGAGTTCTGGTCTTTTCATCTGTAAAGTGGGTTATGTTCCTCATCCTTCCACTCTCATAGGATAATGATAAGGATCTCCCACAATGGTCACCATTAGTCTGCTGTCCGTCACCCACTGTCCTCCGATCCTATGCCAAGAAGAGTCCTGCAAAATCTTGAGATTTTGCTCTCCTGGATACTGCAGCTCCCCCCACACTCTGTCCCCCTTCATCTTACTCCAGGGGTTGTTATCTGCCACTGCTTCCAGTTGTAAAATTCCTCCTTTTCCTTCGTTTTTACATAGAACAACTCACATTGTACCTATATTAATAAGCCAGGCTTTGGTGACTTTGGGGAGACAGAGGGATACTGCACTGCAAACAACTGAATAACTGAATTTTGGGCTTTCACTTGAGGACCACCTTACTCACCTCTGCCGGCCCAGGCATCTGCTCTTGGTATCAGTCATGCCTGGCACCCCCATCCCTTTGCTGGGCTCTAAGCAGCTTGGAAAATCAACCTGAAAATCATTTTGAAGAGCAATTCAGCCTCTCCATTTCCTATTCCGAAACTCACCTCTGGCTTCCCTTTACGTCTTCCAAGGCTCACAAATACACTTTTCTAAATAATATGCCATACTCTGTGTACTTTTTGCCATACTCTGTGTTATTTTTAAATAAGAAAGGATGAAACACAGTCCAACTTAGGAAGTGGGCTGGGACCTATGGGTCAAGAAAGTGTCAAGTGCTGAGCCTAAGGAAAGACTGCTGGCCAACAGCAATGTGGCCCTCAGAGGTCCCAGCAAACTGATAGGGGCCCAGGATTCAGAGGAGACATGGCAGCCATTATGTGGCCAAGAGGCCCCTGCTCTGTGCCTGCCATAGAGACAGCTGCTGGCACTTTAAAGGAATCAATTTAAATCCTTGGCCACTTGAAGGTAGGGCACATCCCAATGGAAGCACCCAAAGTTAGGATGCCATACCACCCAGTTTCCAGGACTTTCGCCTCTGTTCTTCTATATGCTCTCTCCTAACACCAGAACAACTGGGGAGCAGGACTTACCTTCTCTCTCCTTCTACCACCATAGCCCAAACCTCACTTCTTCTGTAGCCACTGCCCCGTGGTCAGAAGAAAATAGAGGAGCTCTTTGTGTAATGTGGGTGAGCACATTTAGTTTCTCACTGAGCCCTCATTGACTTATTATGTCACTGCAAACATGAGAATGTGTTTGGAAGCTCCAAAACCTGGAAAATGGGGTAGAAGGATGGATGGATTTCAGTAATCACTATCGCACAGGTGGGATTGAGCCATGGCTGATTCTGGAGGCAGCAAGGGCCCGGGGAGCTCCTGCATTCTATCGGGTGTGAAGCCAGTTATTACAGCCACACTGTAACTAATCACAGTGAGAATGATGCCAGGGCAGTGTGGGCAGCCTAGAGGGCTGCAGGGGGGCGGCTCATATAAATGTTAACAATACGAGGACGGGACCTGGTTGGTCCAGGTGGCAGATAGCAGGAGTTGCCCCTCTTATTGCCTCGGACAGCAGTGTGTTCTCTCTTTAATTTCCAGATGTTTTAAGCCCAGTGATGGTGAATCTTTTAAAGACTAAGTGCCCAACCTGCAACCCCAAACCAAGTCATTTATTGCCAAGTGCCAACACTCCAATTAAACCTGAATCCTGAGATTTTCATTTAGAAAACACAACTCCTACATTAACATCTTTTGTCTTAAAAGAAAAACCCAACTACACAGCTTTCAATGATACAAACATTCTTATTGAAAGATGAAAGTTTGCATTTGGTGTGCTTGGCACAATCGATGTGAATTTGCTGTTGTATGCACGCTGATAATCTGTCAAACCTAGGCTGGGGTGACACGGCGTGGGTGCCAACAGAGAGGCTCTGCATGCCTACTGTGGCACATGTACCATAGGTCCGCCTCACTCTTTTAAGTTCCAGGTACCAGCATGTGGAGGGAAGAAAAAATGTAGCTGTCACCTAATGGATGTCATAGATTAAAGCTGAAATCCTCATGGATTTCTCCCGTTTCAGAAACACTACTGTCTGTTTTGTTTTATTCATTCCTTATTCCTGCAATATGTAGTCAGAGACATTTTATATCAGGAGTGACAAAGGACTTCTTCACCAAATATAATACATTCTGAGGTTGGTACGTCCAAGAATGGGCTTCAGAGGTGATCAGAGCAGATGCAAGTGCCGAGCTGAGTTATCTTGAGCTAATATATTCAGCTTCTGTAAAGCGCAATTTCCGCATCTGTAAAATGGGGCCAACCCAGGGAAACTGTAGAGATTCACTGAGACACGTATATAAAGTTTCAGTTCAGGCCTTGGCGTATGGATGGTGCTCAGTAAGTGTTAGCTACTGTCACCACCCACCCACCATTGCCGTCATCACTGTCATCAGTTCTCAGTTACTTCTGTTTGCGGTCATGCTAAGTAGTGAACTTGAAGGAAGATTGGCTCAGCAGGGAATGTAGGCATACTGTCATATGCTCTCCTCTCTTCTCTTAGAAAACAAAGCATTCTTTGAAAAAGGAATTGCTTTCATTTCCCATGGGAAGTAATTTCTACAACCCACGAGTAAATGCAGTCTAATGACTAGAATGTGACAGTAGCTATCAAGAATGAAATGTTCCATAAACAGTGCTGCCTCCTAGAATTACTCAATCTCAGTGCTCTGTTTGGGTTGTCTCTTGCCCACCCATTCTTTACCACTACTTGCCAGTCTCCTACTCACCCCCATCTCTCTCCTCTCCCAACTTTTTGGGATCATTAGATCCAACCATCATCCCCAAATCCCCAAAGAGTGCAAAGCTGCCTTGGGGCTCAGGCTAAAGCCCAAAGGCCTGGAGGCGACTCTGCTTCCTGAATGGCCAGGGGGAAGAAGGGGGTAGGGTAAAGGGCAGTTTGCCAACAGGCAAACCAGTGGACCATGCCTCATGCATTTTCAGGGAAACATCATTTAATCTCAGAACATCTGCAACAGCCTGCAGCATATTTTCCCCAGGGTTTGACTCTAAGCTGACAAAAGATACCAGGCCCCTCCCCCAGATTCTGTGACATATCTGGATATTATTGAACAAACATCAGTTAGGTTCCTGTCTTGAAGCACTGTCAGCCTGAATAGGAGCTATGCCAGCACGCTTATCATCGCTGACAGGCTCGTAACTCACCTGCTGATAACGCGGCTCCCTGCGGTGGGGGGCGCTTCTCTCCTTCTTTGAAAGCATTGTTCCCAGGCGTGGGGAAAATAATTAAGGGTCTTTTGAGTTTATGTTTACTTTTTCAGAGTAAGCAAGAATTCCATAATCAATTCAATATACCTGGCAGACACACAATAAATGTCAATGAATTCAATACTTTTTGAAATACCCATAGGGCTTATTTTTCTACTGTTTAAATTTTCTTTCTGTCCCCTCAATAGTGGGACCTCCAACTTTTAAAAAGCACATGACTTAATGCCTTCATTTCAAGGATAAACAAATGCCAGAGAGTATAAATTTCTCCCTGGGAGCCACACAGACAATTAGCATGGGTAGTGGGGTGGAGGCCAGAGGCCCAGACCAGGACCGGCGGGTGACAGCTTTCCTACCATATCTCTCTCCAGTGACAGTTGTTTCATTACTTGCTTTGCAAATGGATTTTGTCCCTGACTGTCTGCCCTATCTTCTCAATTAGAAACTTTAATCAGCTTGCGATAGCTTTTATATGACGTCTGAAACTCAAAAATGTTTTCGAATCAGTACTCTTGTCATAGAGAAGTTTCCCTCGCACATCTACATTTCTGGTTTCTCTTAAAGCGTGGCAACACTGGGCTGGGGCAGCCCTGAGATGGAGCCTGAAGGCTGCAATGCACCTTGATCCCCACCACCCCTTCCTTCCACCTCATACTCAGACCACTTCACTCCCTTACCTGCTTGGTTGCTGTCAGCCTCTGCCCCAGAAACAAAGCTCACTCCTTTACAGGCCCTGTTGCTCCAGCCTACTTACCCGCAGGAGACTCCCTGCTTCTAAGAGCTACCTAACATAGCCATGAATCCTCAACTCCATGGCCCAAGATACCCACACTCTTCCCCAGAAATCGTGTGAATGATCATGGATTGCATTCTCGTGGTTTCCTTTGCCTCTACAGCCTATGATTTTGACTCACGATGATTTAAAAGAATCAGGATTTTCCCCCACTCTCCTCTTTTTCCTAGGCAGGTCAAGTTTATAAACACATATGAGGAGGGGGTAATGAAGAGTGTTACAGGGTAAGGATTGTCATAACACCCTGCTAGCAGATATAACTTAAAATTCATCTTCCATAGGGACCTTTTACCAAATTTTCTTCTATGCAAAACCCTATCATTCTGTTCCCCCACTCTCAATGCTCCTCTCCTCTACTCAAACTTCTTTTTCTCGAGAAAGTCAGACTTGTCCCAAGTGTGCTATCGTAAGTCATCAGGTGCTGGGACAGCAGAGGTCTCTTTCGTGCACACTGCCCGTTTCCTTCTGGGAAAGTCAGCACCTTCCACAGCAAACGTGCTTCCCCTCCTAGGGCTTCCGCCTTTGTGCATTGGTCGTTCAGGAGGTATGTTCCAAGGCTGTTTCTGCCATGAAGCAGTTAGGTCCCCTGGTCCCTCACCTGGTACGCTGTACCTGTTGTTCACTGCACAAGATCACCAGCTGAGGGGGCAGATGAGTGCTGAATGCTGGGTCCTGCTTTGCTCAGAAAACCAAGAGCACTAGATCTGGCCCTGTCCATGTCCTACTTGTCCGTGCTGACCATAGCTGCTGCCTTGCTCTCAAAGAGGCACTTTTCCTACTTCTCACAAAGTGCCATATGGGCTGGGGGCAGGGTAGAGGCTGACTGGAAAACATTTTGTGTAGGAAATGTGAATATTTCCTTGCTCCCAATGTGAGCCCAGCTTGTTTACGACCCCGGAAATTCCCCCAACTTCCTCAAAGTTTGCTGTGGGGCCCCTTCACCAAAGCATAGGAGCGATCCTAGCAAGGAAATCCCCCACTTCTGAATACAGTGGACCTTGACCCCACCCGCGTATCTCCGGGCCCCTCAAGACCCAGGCCTCCCTCCGCTGTTGAGCTCCTTTCCCTGAGCCTCGCGTTGAGTTGTCAGCCGCGCAGCGCCGCGCCGCAGGTCCCAGCGCTCAGCCTGTCACCTCCCATTACCCGAGCTCTGGTTGGGAAGAGCATCTGGCGCGAGTGTCTGCAGGCCCAGGGGGTGAATTTAGGTTGGGTTTCAAGGCTGAGCTAAGCAATCTTTCAGCTGCGCTCCGGGAGCGCGGACGCTGCGGCCCTGGGCTCCGTGGGCGCTCAGCCTGAGCTGCGGACGCGGGGCAGGGAAGGAGGCGCTTGGGGCACAGGCGGCCCAGCGCCCCGGGCGAGCCGGCAGCCTCCCGCGGGATGCAAGCCGCCTGACGGCTGTGTTCCCGGCTGCAGCCCTCCTCTCCCAACGCGCCTGGCCCAGCTGACTCTCTCAGGGCACAGTCACAGCGCAGAGCTTCAAAGCTTTGTCTTTCTCTGCAGTGGTGGAGAGGACCCGGGTGCCATGGATCTGGGTTGCACCGCTGGCTTCCTCAGCCCCACCCGGTTATTGAATCTCCATGGCCTAGGTTCCTCCTATAAAATAGGAATGAGAACAATAGGTGTTTGGAGGGCTTTGGGGAAAATCGAGGGAAAGCGTTGGAAGCGCATAGCCCAGCGCACCGCAGGCTGTAAGTGCTGACGTGGTGAAGGCGATGCGTAATTTTGTCAGGAAGCTGCCGTCCTTATCTTTCTCTGAAGCCCCAGCTGCGGGAAGCCCCAGCTCCGAGGTGGGAGCATTCCGTGGGAGCTCACTGGAAACAGAAAGGAGGGCTTTGCTCCAACCCTTCTCAGTAGAGAATACGCATTTGGCAACATCCAGGTGATTCATGTTCATACTGCAGCCCGAGAAGCGATGGCCTAGAACATTCCAGGAGCTTCTGCCCTTTATGCATTACAATCAGTCAGCGTCTTAGGAGTCACTCTGCGCATGTATTTGTGAGGTGCATCCATGCACCCCGACTCTCCCTTCACTAGCTGTAGCATTTTCTCCAAACTAAACTCCAGCAGCACAGCATGGGCTCAGTCGCTGTAGCCTTTCCCTTCCCCCAGGGCCTCAGAAGAGAGCGCGGAGGGCTGGAGAACCAACCACATGACGAAGATGCAAGGAAGGAGAGAAGAACCTGAAAGTCTGGATGATCCACAGCTCTCGTTTTCCCTACCCTGAAACCTCTAGGTCTTGTCCCTTCCACCATGGGTAAATGGGAACCAAGGGGGTGAGGCCCAGTGACTGAGGCCCAGATTCAACTTGATTGGCTTCTGCCTTATTTTGGAGATTCAGGCTTAGAGTTCCCATATGCCAGATCACTTTCCCAGGTCCTCAGGGTTCTGTGGGTCTGGGCCTAGACAGAACCATGTATTCCTTCATTTACTTGTGGATTATCTGTTATGTGCTGGGTGGTACTCATGTTGCTGCCCCCCAGGTCATGCTCTTGCTGTACCTTTAGGTCAGCTGTCACCTTCGTGGTTAGCTAGAGGTAGAATAGCAAAGGGATCCTTGGTGAATGGCCCAGACCCTCTGGTCCCCAAGTTGGGCCTCTGGTAGCCCCAGTTGCTGAAATACTGGCAGCTAGTACTCATCTTGATTCCTCTCTGGGATGCCCTTGGTCAATGTCACACCCCCACCCTAGGGCAGTCCCAAAGGACACCTGTTGGATAGAAAGGGGGCACCTGCTAGAGCAATTCTAAAGGGCCAGTGTTGCCAGTACCATGGGTTGCTACCCATGAGGCTTTGCCTGTAACAGCAAGCCAAGTCAACCTTCCTCTCTACCTGGGCTAGCTTTTGTCACCCCTCCTGGGTATTGTTCTTGGCTGAATGTACTCCCTAACAAATACTTGCGAATAGTTCCAACTGAGACTATGTTCAGGAAACAATGAAAAGATGAAATCACAATCCATTTAGTGTAAAGATACTGGCTTTACTTTTAATTCTAGAATCAAGCAACACTTCATTCCGTAGAACAGAGTATATTCTAAGGAGATGGGCAGACAAGGTTGGTCTTCTAGATAGAGAAGGGCTAAAGAAAGCCAAAACAAAGAACAAGAGCAGATTGGTCATTTCAGAGTTACTTTTCTTATAAGGCAGGGATGGGGAAATGGAACCATAGAAATATAACTGAGTGGCTAAAAAAATGGTTACTTTTTTCTATGGATAAGAGTGGGGGGTCTTCGTTGTCATGCTGATTGAAATGCCTTTTGAGGGGAGAAAACCTAGGTATCTCTCCTGATTTTTTCAGAAGGCTAGATAATAACTTTATTGTGGCTTGGTGATGTACAACTTTAGTCTGAATGACTCCGTTTCAATTTTAAAGTCTGATGTTTTAAATCCTTTGTAGTAGCCTAGTCCAAAACAATGGCTTCCAGTAATTTATATTTAACGAGACATGATTTTGTTTTCTAAGTATTTCTTATGTCAAAGAGCCTTTGGGTATGGTAATAAACTACAGATAACAAATTTTCTCAAATTAATATATAGCCAGTCCTTTGTTTCTTCTGCTGGTGCTAAAGTCCCTTATATAAAGCAGAGTCATGTTTGCATGTAACCTAGGCACATCCTCCCATACACTATGTTTAATCTCATCTTGATTGCTTATAATGCCTACTGCAGGTCAGCACTATGTGCACAGTCATTATACTGTATTTTTAGGAAGTAACAAAAACTGTATTTTTAGGGAGTGACAAGAAACAAAATTCGTACATGTCTGGTATAGGCACAACCATAAGTAAATTTACAAAGCACTCGTCTACAACAATATTTTTTTTTTAGAATATTTTCGATCAATGGTTGGCTATATCCACAGATGTGGAACCTTTGGATGTGTTGATTGTATTGTATTTCTGGTTCTTTTTCTTTCTTTTCCTTCTTTTTTTTTTGTTTTAATGAAAATGTTTATAATTTTCACCTCAATACTCAGTAATACAATAAAATCACTTTACATTTACTTCAATGGTAATTTCCATCACAAAATTATTTAAAATCCAAATAAAATACCATGATTGTTCATAGTAGATTATAGCTGAGCCTGTACTGTATTTCTATTTTTGGAAAATAGTTTCCTCAAAACTTTTTAAGAGTTGCTAACTGGGGAGAAGTTCACAGGTATCTTTACTTACTTTAGAAAAAAAGTATAAAATATAAATTTAATCCATAACTTCTATGTGAATATAATCTCATTTAAAAAGAGGAAATAATGCAGTAGACTACACAGTGAGCTTTGAAAGTCCTGTTCAGTCTGGGTCCTTTCTTCAGTCTACTTCTTTCTCAGAGATAACTGCCATTTGGGTATGTATTTTTCTAGATATTCTTGTCACTATGCGTTTGTACATATGGAAATGTATAGGAAAAAAACACAACTATTAACATAAGTGAGGTCAACTTGTTTTAAGGCACTTACTAAAGTCTTGAAGCGTAATTTTTTTTTAAATAAATCACTAAACGTGGAACTACCTAACGCTTTTTAAGGCTATTCTGAATTTTGGAACATGGAGATTCCAGAAAGCTACTCCCTGGGGCTCAAGACTTCAAATGTCCACCCATACAGGACCCAGCTTTTCTTCCTGTAATCATTCAGCTGGTGAGAGTAAAAACCACCTGTATCACTTGGGTGAAAGTATTAATCTATCCCTGGCACAATAAGGAAGGCCTCCTGTGAGATGAAAAACCCTCAAGACCAAGAC
>RJWT010048391.1:0-11161 GCA_004365215.1 Cuniculus paca | reverse complement strand
ACACACACACACACACACACACACAGAGTAAAATGATTTTCATTTAACCAACATATACTTTCATTTAACCAACATATGTGTTGAGATTTTTAAAATTTTAAGTTAACTTTATGCCAATGGTCACTGGAAGAGTTCTAATATTTGTTGAAACATCTGGTCTCACTTATACAACCAGACTAAAAAAAGTATATCTTTAAAAATAACATCGTTTTTATAATATTTCTAATCCTTTCATTAGAAGAGATAATGTATCCCTAGGGGGAAAAAAATCTAGTATGACAATTTAGTTTTCCATCTAAGCCACTAAACTATTCCTGACTTGGTTTTACATATTCATCTAAGAGAGATTATGTAAACAAACTCAAGAAATGATGTCAAAGGCATTCCTTTACCCCTGAAAAGTTATCAAGAAATGACTACTATAGCACCCAACAAAACATTTCTTGTGCTATAGTAAAAGAGAATATGACATGGATATTTCATTAATTCAAAGGCATATATGTGTTGAGAAGCAACCTACAAGAAATGGATCCTTTACTGAAAATACAAAAAAAAAAAAAAAAAAGAATGGTGAAGCATTGTATAGTTTAAATTCTGTAAAGAGCTTTCTCTAACAATGATAACCTTACTCTGCACTTATTCTTACTTTAAATAAGAGCTAACAAAATTGCCTAACCTGTTAAGAACTGGCATTTAAATATAATTCTAATGAAAGGGTGACCATCAAGCATCCACTAGGTGGTGCTGCAAATACTAAGCAACACAGGTCGTGCCACCAAGGATCAATGTCTATGGCCTGGACTTATATACTGCAAAGATTTCTACTTGCTGTAGAACTAGACTTCTTTGTAACGGATAGTGCAAACTTGTGATGAATTCTCAGAAAAATCATGGAAAAGCTGTTTCTCACAGAACAACTCCTCGGCTCTATTAGGTCAGATGCCAGAACTAGCAACAGACAAATTCTAATTCAGCACTGCCATTAGTTTAAGGATATACTGTTCAGGGCTATTCTAACCTTTCAGCACTTCTATGATGTGTGATTTAGCAGGTGTGATGACACATGTCTGAAATCCCACCGTTCTGAGAGGCTGGTGCAGGAGGATCGCAAGTTTAAAGCCAGCCACATCTTAAAAAAATACACAAGTCTGCTTTAATAATCTAGGTGTTAACCCACACACAGACAGACAGGCGTGCACACACACACAGAGGAAGAAACAGCTTGGTACAGAGAACTATTTTTTCTTTAGAATCTCTTCACAAGAGTGGGACTTGCCAGGTATGGTGGCACACACCTATAATACCAGCACTCAGGAGTCTGAGGCAGAAGGACCACCATGAGTTTGAGGCCAGCCTCGGCTACACAGTGAACTCAAGGCCACCTTGAACTACACAGCAAACCCCATCTCAAAAAAAAAAAAAAAAAAAAGTGCAACTAAGTATATTTTAAATAAAATGTTATACAAAAAACTGAAAGTTATTTAAACAATGTCACTGTACACATTAGCAAATTGCTACAATTTATGAGACATACAAGAACTTGTACATATCAAAAATTCTTATATAATTCTTTCTGTATTTCTCTAAAGATAAATATAGCAAAAAGTGAAACTTAAGAAAATAAATGGTTTTAAAAAAATGTTATTAACCAGATTACTGCTAAGCATAAATGTCTGCAAAATAGACAACATTCTATTAAACACTAAATATATGTACTATGGAAACCATTATATCAAGACTAACAAAATTTGTTCAATGCACAGATACTAGAAATTTCTCCCTTCTATTTGCAATTCAAATGGTGTTATAAAATTCATCAGTAACTCCTATGAGTCTAAAAGAGAAACATAGCATCTCCTTAAAGACGCTAAATGCTAATCAGACTGCAAGTGCATAAGTACCCTGTAGTGTCTCAGCAAATCAAAGGGACATTAACCTATCATTCCTGAGATAAACAAATTTAAGAAAATATACTGATTTCCCCAAAAGTTCAACAGGTCAAGAGAATACAAGTAATTTAGAAAGTGCAACATCATATATTGAAGGGATCTGTAGCCTATTTCTAATAAATATACACATATTCCTAACCAGATTAAAATATCCGTATTAAATTTAATCTTCTCAAAAATATCATTTCTTTTGAATAAATATATATCTGACATTCTAATACTTCATATATAAATAAACGTATAATATTCAAGCCTTACATGAAATGTGTAACAGTTTTAACATCCCTTTCTTCTTAAAAATGGATACCATCGGGCAACCCACTTGGGACCCTTCTGTCTCTCTGACAGAAGCTTTCTTTCTTTCTCCCAATAAATATACTCTGCTCTTAACCTCCACTGTTCCTAAAATTCATTCTTCGGTTTTAGAGAACACGAACTCATACCAGACATAGTGGGTTGGAAGTTTCATTCCCCTGTATCATTTGGAGGTCTTCCACCAAGATCGTTGGACAGAGGTAACAGTTGACTTTTTGTTTCATAGACTCTGGACTGGGACTTGTTTAGGTAACAAATAACTTTTATGCTTCAAATTTTGGTTTGTCTGTCAGTTGCTTATAATTACTTGTAATAATTGCTTGTGATCTGTTTTTGCCCATTGTTTTTAATTGCCTTATCTCTTAATATAGTTTTGTTAAAATAATGGTAAATCTAAGTTAAAACATGGGAAGGTTATATTTCTTTTATGGGACATTTTTATTATTTCATTCTTGTACATGTTGCATTTAAATTAGTAGCTAAATTTACTGGTACTCTTTGCCTGATGATATTTATACAGTAGCACTAGAGAGAACCCCTAGTAGAATAGTTCTCAAATGAAATCTAGCCCAGACTTAAAAATATACATGCCTACAATAAAACCAGTACTCCTTCCACCATTTAAATGGCATTAGGCTGGTGGCCGGTCTCTAAGACTTGGAGGCGAGGTTTCACTGAGACAGACTGGTTTTGATCCGCCTCTACACTCTAGAGGAAATGTCAAGCCTGTTCTGCTTCAGTTTCCATTCTTTGACTCTACTTCTAATCATCTCCCTCACTTTGTACTTTCCCTATAGAGGCATGTAAAATCAGAAAGGACTCTATAGACTGTTCCTACCTTTTCTCCTAAGTCAAGCCCATAGAAAATGAGCATTTGCTAACGCTGAAGACAGGGAAGTCATCTTAGATAAAGGACACATACCCCGTCTCTGGGTCAGATGAGACATCAGAATTCTGCCCGTCCAGGAGAACACACATAAAAGCCACGTCCCAGCTTAGTGTTCTGGGCACAATCTCTTGTGGAGATTGATCTGAGACACAGTCGAAAGAACCTCCAGAAGGAGCTATTTCCAAAAGCAGCACACTTATGGGACCTAAACACATTTAGACTAGGGAGGTTCTCCAACCTTTTAAGTTGTGAACCTTAAAACTTGTATTATAAATCACTAGGTAACAATCTTGCTCAGGCTTTTAACTATCCCTTATAGAACCTTGACAAACGGTGGTCACTCTGCCAGCTAATAATTGCTCTTAGAGCAGCTGCCACCCTTCAAAGCAGAGGACAGGTTTCCCCAGCATCTGTTTGGTGAATCTCCATTGAAGCCAGTGGCCAATGGAATCAATGGAATGTTGACCAGACAGACAGTGGATTCCTTTCTGGAGAGTGATCTTTGGTTATCTGGGTCAATAAAAACTAAGAACTGCTGAGAATCCTGGACAGAGTGTCTCTCTGGTCCCTCAAAAGTTTCTTTAGTAGACACTGGCTCATGACCACAGAAAATCTCCACTTATCTATCATAGTCTCTGGCAACCCACTCGGGACCCCTCCTGTCTCTCTGACAGAGGCTTGCTTTCTTTCTCCCAATAAATATATTCTGCTCTGTCTTGGTTACTTTTTTCTCATTGCTGGGACAAAATACCTGACGCCCAAAGTGAAGGAAGGAGAGGTTTATTTCTTACAGTTTTGGGGCTTTTAGTCCATGCTTAGCTGGCTCCAGGGCAGGGTGGCGTGGCCGAGGCACTGCCATTCATGGCGACTACAAGCGGCAGGACTGAACCGTGCCAAAAAAGAGAGAACCCGCCCCCATTCTGACCTTACACTGTGTGTCGGCTCCATCCCTGGGCAGGTGCAGAACTCACACCACCAACCCCAGCACTAGACAATGAATCAATCACAAACGCTAGATTCAGCTCGCTTCCATCACTACATGAGGCTTGTGGGGGGCCATCTATATACAAACCGTAACATGCTCTTAAAAAAAAAAAATGGATACCATCTACCAATATAAAAGTTATTTTAAGGCTCTTGGGCTTTCAATGATTAAGAAAAGATTTTCCACAGACATCCATGTAATTAATAATAGGAAACATTACCAGATGTATATATGCACTGAAATGTTACAAAATAACTCATTAATATGTACGACTTTTACATTTTTATGTTTCTTTAAATGGTAACAATAATACATCAAGCAACATAAATGTCCAGGTAGGTAAAATCTACAGGGAAGAAAATGCTCAAAAATAAAGACTGATTGCTATGATTCAGGCCTGGAATGTCCCCCCAACTCCCATGTGCTAGAGGCAGGGATTTTGTAAAGTGGCTAGAACATGGGGGTGCTTCACTTATCAGCAGATTCATCCACTTGATGATCCATTTCTGAGAGCATGGTTGAGGACATGGGGTCTGGTCAGAAGAGAGAGGACATGGGGCATGACCCAGAAGGGTATATCTCCTTTCCTGGCAACTCCTTAGCACTCTGCTTTCTGATCACCATGAGGTAAGCAGCTTTCTTTCACCATGATCCTTTGCCATGTCATTTGTGCTCTGACAGACAGTTTACCATGGACTAAAAACATAACCCAAAATAAAGGTTCTCCGGTAAGCTCTGGGTATCAGGTATTGTGTCCCAGTCACCAGAAAGTGACTAAGTCACTGTTAAAAGAACTTGCATTCTTCTTGCCCACTATACTACTTCAATCATATTAATAATCACAGGGACCCATCACTAGCCTAAAGCAAAGGGTGAAACATCATTCAAATACATTTAAGAGACCCTTGCCAAACAGTGACTGTCTCATCAAGAGAAGTTCACTATAAATCTTGACTTGTAGCCAGGAATAGTAGCACAGGACTGTAATCCCAGGACCAGGGAGGCTAAGGTAGGAGGCTCCCCAGGAGTTCAAGGCTAGCCTGGGTTACAGAGTGAGTTCAAGGTCAGTCTGAAGTGCATAGCAAGACCCTATCTCAAAAAACTAAAAAACAAAAACAAACCAAAAAAATTTTTTGACTTGTTAGCATGTCAGAAACAGAAAGAAAAACTAACAACAAAGAAAATAACCTACAGTTTGAGTAATACAAAGTGTTAAAACTTCCTCGGATTTAAACGGCAGTACTAGAAAATAAATGAGATATGATACAGGAGAAAGGAGACAACTTTGTAAAGACAAAAAAAGAATACAAGAGTACTGTACTGTAAATTGTTCTATTATCAAGTACAGGAGGCCCTACAAATTCTTTAAGTTTCACCTAAATGCTCTCCCATTAGTAGGAGTCAAGGAATCCCTACTGTTCTTTCCTTAGCTACCCTACACTTCCTTATATACGTTCTGTCATTTTCAGCTTTAAGTTTTTTACATTGACCAAACAAGATATACCCCTATATGATTCCCATTAGAAACCCCCAAATTAAACAGATATCCAAAATAAGTGTTTAATTTTACTCACCTTTAACCGCCTCACCATCTCCTCTTTAGATATTTTATCTGAGATTTCCTTAACACCTGGAGGATAAGTAATTTTTCCATCATTGGTCCTTGTCTTGGAATGAGCCATGATGGAAATGTTTTCACCCCTGAAACAAAAAAATTATTAGATGCAAACAAAAAAGCAAGTATAAACAATATTTATATCAAACATAAAAGATAACTCTCCCCCCAAACAAATTCATAATTGTCTTCTAATTTACACTTGATTCACTTAAGTAATGAAAATCACTCTACTGAACATTTATCAAAACTTTTTATTTTCATTTCCTTTAGTAGCTGTCTTATTTGCACTGGGCCTCCAACAAAACAGCTCCATACACACATGCATGTGTTTATGAAAAAATTATCCAAAATACGCAGTTTTTTAAGTGCTACAGATGTCTCAAACCAAAATCTCCCCCACGATGGAAAAAAAAAAAAAACGCCCAGGAACTTGGAGAAGGAAATGGAGTATTAGCACATTATACCCACTTATACTCTGAGGGCAATCCTGTCAAAAATGTTTAATTCAGCCTTGGTAATCTATTGGGACAAAAAGGACAGAGGTAAATCTGTACCTGTCAAAGCAGGGCAAAATAAAAAAATTCTCCTGATGTTAATGTGGACTATTATTCCACCCAAAAATGACACATCTGTAAAAGAAAAGTAACTAGAAATCAACCTGTATCTCTTTATCCAAAACCAACCTACAGAGGGAGCAACAGAGAAGGCTGTTTCAGTGCTCAACATGACAAGGTAGTATCAGACACAAGGCAGTATCAGACACAGAGCAGGAAGAGCTAATTAGTTTTAGCTATAGGCCTACACATTTGCTGAGGTTCACATGATCTGCATAGTCCTACCAACCTCAAAACATGAAGTCAGGGACCCCAACTGCTCAAATTCCCAAGCATCTAACGTAAGTAAATCCAAGCCCTGCCTAGAGAAGGGGTCAGCTTCATCCTAAGCATTAATGAAAATCCATAATCACTGTGATGTTTCTGAGACACTGAACAATATCAAGTCAAAATTAAACAAGTACCTAAGAAAACAAAACATTATAAGTGAGAACCAGCAGCAATACTAGGCACCAAGAACAGATCCAAATTCCTCAGACATTACAGCAAACAAATCATAAAACTACCGTACACATAATCTCAACAAAAGACAACTCTGAAAATATATTTAGGAAAAATATTGTAAACAGTTAACTAAAATTGTGAAAACGGAACTAAAAATGAAAAATAAAACTGACAAACTGAAATTAAAACTTCATGGATAAGTTCATTAGCAGGCAATAAAAAATTATTGCAATCAGTTAACCAGGAGAACAGCCAGAAAAAAATTATTCAGAATATGGAGAAACATAAAACTGGAAAATACAGAAAAACAGAAAGGTCTAACAGTAGCCTATGATTCATGGGAACATCAAGTGTGAGACAGTTCTCAAATACCTGTACAGTATATAAAATGCCTATCCACAAGTTCAAGAACCCAAACAGGATTAAATTCAAAATAATAATTTTGATAATGATAATTTGGGGGGGTACCAGGTATCAAACTCATGACCTAGTGCTCAGCAAGCAAGTGCTTGAACTGCTAAACTAAATTCCTGGCCCTATAATGATAACTTTAGAAAATAAACTGAAACAGAATTTAAGTTAATGTTACTTAATAATGTAACCCAGAAGTCAGAAACATTTCATCTCTTATATGAGAAAAATATATATATTATTGCAAACCTAAAGTTTACATCCAAGGAGTATAATTTTTAAAAATAGGTGAAATAAGGACAAATTAGCAAAACAAAAATCAGGAGCTATAAGTGTGCACATATGTGGATTCGAATATATGTATACATGTATTATGTATGTATATAAAACATTTAGATTATCTTGCACATACTAAATACTTGCTGAATTTATAATACACATGACTAAGTAAAAAGAACAAGGTTTCAAAATTTCAATATGCAGAACAAAAAAGACGAAACGAACAAAGTGTCGATGAGAGACTTTATAAAGATGGAAAAATATAGCATGCAAAACTAAGCAAAAGAAGCTAAATATTAATTTAGAAAACATAAGTAAGCCCTAGGACTGACTCCTTGGTATTTATTCAACAGAAACACATACATCTGTCTTACCAAAAGGCGCATTAAAATGTTCATAGCAGTATCATTCATAATTACCAAAACAATCACAGGAGAACACAAAAGAGACTGTTCCAAAATTAAAAGAATAAAAATAAAAAGAGGGAAGGGTATGGCTCAATGCAAAGGCCTAGATTCAATCCCCAGGAGCACCTCCCTCCAAAGGAAAGTAGAATAGGTAAATTACAGGATGCAGTATACTTGAACAATGGAAAAAAATACAAATATGACAGTAAGTCAACTACTGCTTTAAACAATAATATGGAAACTACAAAGTGAAAGAAGCCAGACACAAATGCTACATAGTATATGATTACAAGCATATCAGAGTTCAAAAGCAGAGAAGCCTACTCAATGGTGTTAAAAATCAGGATAATAAATACTTCTGGAGGGCACAGTAACTCAAGGATAAGAAGGGACTTTGGGGATGTCAGTTGCACTAATGTTTTCACTTTGTGTATAGTCAGAAAGCTAGAGACAAAATGTCCTTTTCTGTTGCTATACTGCAACAAAAAGTTTAACAAAAAAGATAAGAAAAGTTCCTAGATGTAAAACTTTAAAAGCATTTATTAATGAATCAAAAGAAACTAAGCACAGAATCCAGTCAAGGCCAGACCAGGAAAAGCCAGACCCCAGCCTCTTCCCGTGAGTCAGCGCCATTCCCGGACTGTTGGTAGAGAGAATAAGGCCACACCAGTAAGCAAGCCCAGTCTGGGAACCAGCGCCATGTGCGGGCTGCCACCGAACCAGGAAACAGCCAGATCCCAGCCCTTTCTGGCATGCGGGCTGGCAAAGAAGAAGTACCATTAACTCACCCCCATAAGCGACCAGCTTATCCAAAGAAACACAGGCTATGATGATAGCTATCAAGGTGAAATGCAGTTGGATGCCTGTGGTGCTTTGGTGTTTCACTGACACTGCAGGTCTAGAGCCCGTGATCTGATCATCTGTTCCGAGGATAGCGGTGTGGAGTCTGGCGTCTAGGGAGGTCTCCTTCTGAGGGTGATGGCCACTGCTGATTCCCTATGGTCTTGTTTTGAAGTCCTATATGGTTTCCATTGTTTTGCTGGGTTGAGTTTTACTCTCTTTTGTTTTGTGTGATTATGTAAAATCCAATGGCAGGAGCAGCTATTTCAAAGATAGCAAGATATATTACGTAGTAATTTTGGATTTACTATTGACTTGTTTTGAAGTCCTTAATTGCATTCATTGTCTTGTTTTTATTGTTTCTATTCTATTCTGTTGTCTGATTTCTGCTATGTCAGAGGTTATCTGCAGCTATTTTGAAGACATCAAAAGACATTATGGTAATTATTGTTCATTTTTTAATGTTTTGAAATCCTGTATCACTCACACTGGTTTGTTTTGATTGGTTTTATTCTGTTTTATCCTCTTTAAAATAAAATACAAAAAAAGAATCAAATCAAAATTTGCAGACCTAGCTCATAAACATAAAACAAAAGTTGACCACTTAAATAAAATGGAAAAAATATCTAATTACCAAACTTTAAGAAGGGAAAAATAAAAAGAGAGACTCAATAATCAGTAACTCTTATCATAAGGAAAAATTTCCAAATCTAGTTTGGTTTTCCATTAAGTCCCACCCAACAATTAAGAAACAATTCCAACAAAAAACAATTCCAAGAAATGAGAAAAACAGAGAATGCTTCTTGACTAACTTTATGTAAGTAACTAGCCTAATTCCAATACTTCAGTACCAAAGCCAATGAAAATAATGGAAAAAAAAAAATCAGAGACCAATGTTACTTATAAACCCAAAACTCCTGAAAAAAATTAAGAATCCACATGCAGCAACACACACACACACACATGCACATACACACCCAGGAATGCAAGGATGAATTCACCATGATCAAAAAAAGAAAAATCATATTTGAATTAAATATTAAATGGATTAAAATGAATTTCAATAAATGAAAAATACTTCATAAAATACAACAATAATTCATAACTGTAAGAAAAAAATACACAAGCTTGGTTAATTAAAACTGCACAAAAGTTGCCTTTATCTTCAAAAAGTAAGAGTGCTAAACACTAGCATAAACCAAACTTTCTGATGATTCGCTGAAAGATTTTATTTGTGCACAGAAATGCAAACATTCCTGCTGTCATAACTTGACACTGTAATGAAAATGCTAAACAACAAAGGGAGGAAAGAAAAATAACAGGTACAAGGATTGAAAAGAAAAGAATCAAAAAAAGGCATTATTTGTAAATGTTACGATTTATGTGTATAGAAATACCAAAAATTTACAGATAGAACACTTGAATTAATGAAGACTGACTTTTGCAAGGACATACAAAGAGAAAAATCAATATACAAATATTACTCACAATTAACAAACAACTTTCCTAAGCAGCACACACAAGCAAGAAACTGAAAATAACAGGCAACATACATTAAAAGGAGAAATAAACCTCTCCCCACTTCCAGATGACACAATGTCTAAAAAAACTGAAAAAGAACCTCAAAAAAAAAAGAAAAAAAAAAGCTGCTCCTGCAAAGCTGCAACACACAAGATCAACCTCCAAAAATGTACTGATTGTACATACTAGCAAGAAACAGAAACCTAAGCCAAAAACACTATCATTTTAAGTAACTCCCCTTGCCCACTCATTCATGAATTACTTCAGTATAAGGCTAACAAATGATACAAAGAATAGGTATACCGAAAACTACAAAACATTGATAAAAGACACCATGGAAAATCTAAATAATAAAGAGGCATAACATGTTCATGAACTGAAAGAGTCAACATAATGAACACATAAATTCTTCCCAAATTGATCCATAGGTGAAGGATCCCACCAACAAGCCAGTAAGACTTTTCACAGAGAAAAGTTTATCACACAATTTATATAAAAAGAAGCTAGACATGGCAGCTAATGCCTGTTAATCCCAGGACTCAGAAGGCTGAGGCAGGAGGATTGCTGCCAGTTTGAGGCAAGCTTGGCTACAAAGTGAGTTCAAGGCCAGCCTGAACTGCATAGTGAAAGGATGTCTCAAAAAGACCCCCTAAAAAATTACACACACACACACACACACACACACACACGAACCAGAATAGCTGAAATAACCAAGGAAAGGAGTAAAGTGGAAAGAAATCCTTCTATACAACTTAAAATTTTTGGAGACCTCCAGAAGATGGCAGAGTGATAAGCAGCAGACAGCCTCTCTGAGAGTTACTGACTAGACAGTGGAATATAGCTACTGGGGTAAGACAAGAAGGGGAGAAGTGGGTACCCTGGACCTAGG
>RJWT010048390.1:0-11154 GCA_004365215.1 Cuniculus paca | reverse complement strand
TTTCCCCGTGAGTCAGCATCAGCATGGACTGTGGGGAGGGAGAACTAGACCTGTCCTGCCGTAAGCAGGACCAAGTGTGGGCCACTGTGGGAGCAGGGCATTGACAGCCAAGCCTCTCCCTGTGAGTCAGCATCAGCATGGACTTTGGGGAGGGAGAACTAGACCTGTCCCACCTGAAACAGCCCCATACACCGGCCCCTGCCTGGACCAGGACCTCCAGAGCCAAACCTCTCCGCATTGGTCCCTGCTAGCAGCGGGGAGAGTTAGATCCCAGTTCCTTCAGGCTTGTGGGCTGGCAAACAAAAGTGTCAACCCCCTCCCCCAAGCAACCGGCAGATCCAGAGAAACACAGGCTCTGATGATAGTCATTAAGGTGAAATGCAACTGAAAGCCTATGGTGCTTTGGTGTTGTACTGACTTTGTAGGTCTAGGGCCAGTGGTCTGATCATCTATTCAGAAGATAGGGTACGCAGTGTGACATCTAGGAGAGGTCTCCTTTTGAGGATGGTAGCCATTGTTGATTCCTGATAGTCTCACTCTGAAGTTCTACATTGTTTATTGTTTTGTTGGGTTGGGTTTTACTCTCTTTTGCTTTGTTTGATTATGTTATACCCACTGACATGAGCAGCTATTTCAATGATAGTAAGATATATATAGTAGCTATTTTGAATTTATTGTTGTCTTGTTTTGTAGTCTTTTATTGTACTCATTGTTTTGTTTTTACTGTTTCTACTCTATTCTGTTCTGCATGATTTTTACTGTGTCCAAAAGTATCTGCAGCTATTTTGAAGACAACAAAAGGCATTATGGTAACTATTGTTGATTTTCTAATGTTATAAATTCCTGTATCACTTACTCTGGTTTGTTCTGATTGGTTTTATTCTGTTTTATTTTCCTTTGTTGTATCTTCTTTAAAATAAAAAAAAATAAAAAAATAAATTATTTTTAATTTACTCTGGGGCAACATAACTTCAGTTTTCCAGTACTCAATTTTAAAGTTTGTTTCTTCAAAACTAAAATTTAAAACCAAAAATTAGAATAAATGAAATATTTATAGAACATATATATATTATATATATATATTTTATAATTCTAAGAAATGTTATTTACTGCCTGTCTTAGAATGAGGTGAGTAGCTATGAGGTAGATAACTACTGAAGGAGCTGCCTAAAAAAAATAATAATTGAAAATCATAGCACTTTTCTAACAACCAACTCACATACTCAATAGCCACCTTACTGTCATGGGCATCAAAAGGCTGGTAAAAAGGGAAAGAAAACAATTTCAAATAAGCTTAACTACTTTTTTCCCTCACACTATCCCTTACACTCTACAAGGCCTCAATATCTCTTTCACTAAGTTCCTTAAGGTGACACCCTCTCAGATGTGATCTGTCGGAATCAGAAGAGATGGAAACAAATACCAACAGAAAAAAGCTAAAATTATTATTTTTAATGGATTAGGATCTGCTGGGTGACATTCTGCTTCAAATACAAATTCAGTCTTCCTTACAGCAACAAAAAAGGAATGAGTATTCTCTGACTTACAAGCTTCAAATCATCCTTTCCTTGTCTCAAGTCACCCCCCACCTTTTAGCCCTATGATTATGGATTTCATTTTTTAAGGTTTTTTTTAAAAGTTTTTGTTTTATTTTGTTTTTGCAGTGCCGGGCCTTTGTACTAAGTTATACCCCTAGCCATTCTTATTTTTTTGAAACAGGGTCTCACTACCCAAAGCTGGGCTGCAACTTGAGATCTCCTTCAGTCTCCAGAGTAGCTGGGATTACACACTCAGCTTGCTATATTTTTAATTTAAAAATGTTCATAATCGACCTATTGAACTAACAATAATGATGCTCAAGCTATAAAGCAATAGACAATTTCACACATTACAAACCATTGTTACATAGCAGGGAAGTGGTGTTTCTGAAACACACACTGTAAGTATTTCAAAGGCTTCCCATTGCTCTTAGGGAAAGAACTAAATCCTTAATAAGGCTGGAAAGACCAGTTAGCCTCAGCCATATCTTGAGCTAAATCTACTCCAGATACCTCAAGGTTCCTTGGTCTAATTTCACCTCCTAAAACAGCTTTTAACCATCTAAAGATCTTTACACAAGAAGCCTAAAACAATTCCTTCTCCTATTTTAGTGACTCAAACTAGGCCCCAAATGAATTTTTTGATAATTTCCTTCTAGCATTCTCTTTCCTTAACCCAAGTGAGATACTTTCAGAGAAGCCCAAATTTCTTTCATAATATCTCTCACAATCTCAATTAAATAGAGTACTTCTTACAGTCTTTTCTTCTAGAACATGGTTGTCAACAATAGTTTTGTTCACTACTATAGCTCCCCTGCCCAGCACAATTCCTAGTATACTAGAGGCACTCAAATGTTCCATAATGGGAATATTACAACTCCTTCAAAAAGACTGTCTTGAAGATTAAACCAAATGATCTACATGAAATCGAAATCCTGACCAGTACCCAAGACAAGTGAGCTGTTATTATTAATACTGGTTTTAAATGAGTGAATAAACAAGTGCAATTAGGAAGTTTTTATCAAAATTCTTATCTCCACAGCATTTATGGGGGGGGCTGCACTGTAGCTTAATGGTAGCATGCTTTTATTTATCTCTGCATGTGGTACCAATTTCTGATACTAGATCATGTTTAAAACTAGTGGCAGTCTATAAATGCAAAATACTAGTATTATGTGATACCCTACGCAAGAGGGCCTGGGTTCAGTGGTGCAGCAGGGTGGGGGATCAGACAGACACAGAGACAGAGAGAGACTTATCCAGAATATTTATAAATAAGAATATCCAGGACATCACTATTTTAAAAAGCAAAGAATTCTAGTGACAGTTGCATATAGTGGTGCATGCCTGTAACTTCAGCACTCATGAGGCTAAGACAGGAGAATTGTCTCAAGTTCAAGGCCAACTTGGGCTGAAAACCAACCTAATAAGACCCTGTTTCAAAAAACCAAACCAAACCAAACCAAAAAAAAAAAAAATCAGTTATGGAACCTACATAAGAAGGAATATACAATGAAAATCATTTCCTTAATGAATCCAGACATGTCTTCAACAATATCATTTTTCATAACTTTAAGGGTAACTTTAACATGCAGAGATAAATATAATATAGTAATTCACAGTCACTGTGCTTTAAAAAAAGCTCTTTCTCGCTCTTTTTTGGGAGTGATAGGGAACACCCAGGACTGTGCACATGCTATGCAAGTGTTCTACCACGGAGTCATACTCTCAGTCTTAAAAATAATTTTTAAAATCAACATCCCAGGCATTTAACATTTGGCTTTATTTTATCAACGGCATGTTTTTCCATTGTATTGAGGGGTTATTGCACAATGATGATTGAACCAGCAAGGAAAGTTTATAAACATTTGGATTATATTTTGAACAGCATATAGAACAGTCAACTTCAAATAAAAAATTACTGAAAAGTTTGTACAACAAATTCATTCACTTATTTCATGATGCTTTAAAATTATTATATTGCTTTTATTTAATGAAATTGTTTCTAATTATAAACCATTCATAATGACTAACTTGTATATCAACTTAGCTACAAAATGAGGCACCTAGTTACTCCATCAAACATTATTTTGGGTATGTTTGTGACAGTATTCATGGATATGGATGAGAATTACATTTCAATTTGTAAACTGAGTAGGGCAGACTGCCCTGCCTAACATTGTGGCCCTCATCCAATCAGCTGAAAGTCTGAACAAGATAAAAGGCTGACCTTGCCACAAGAAAGAGACAACTCTTTCTGCCTGCCAGTGTTAAGTTGAGAAAACAGTTTTCCTGCTTTGGGACTCAAATTGAAACATGCGGTCCTGTTGGGTCTTGAGCTTGCTAGCTTCAAAGTAGAACTTATACTAGTGATTCTCAGCCCTCTCTCCGGACATAGTGGAACCACACCAGCAATTCTTTTGGTTCTCTCACTTCCCATGTACATATACTAGGACTTTTCAGCCTCCATAACTGCATGGATCAATTCTTTATAATAAATTGCAGTATCTCTTAATAGACAGACACATACATACGTACATACATATGGCTGGTTCTGTTTCTCTGGACAACCTAATATACCATCTCATACTCCCACTTCAAAATTCCCACATATACACACCCCAACACACAGTCAGCATTTTCTGAAGACCCATTAAAATACAAATTTTGAAACTCAAGGTTCATGTCTCTTCATTATTGGTACTGTCTTAATTGTTTTTGTTTTTTTTTTGGTGTACAATGTGAGGATGGAACCCTGGGACTCACACGTGCTAAGTTAGCACTCCACCACCGATCTACATTCCCAACCTATATCTTAATCCAAGAGATCAGAGAAATGAATAAGTAAGATGTCCTGTTCTTTCCTGGTCACTCATAGACAAGAGCAGACACAAACCTAACCAGAGACAGCCTGATAAATGAGCATAAATTCAAGAGGATTTCATTAATGTTAGAAATTATCACTTTTAATCAGGACTTCTGATCAAATACCAGGTTTCACTGACAAAAATAACCACACACCTAGAAGAATCTGTTACAATGAACTCCTGAAACTGTTATTAAACATCATAACTACTAACAAATATCCACACAATGAAAGTGAACAGGGAGCATTCTCCCACAGTGAACTAAAAACCGTCAGGCACCAGTAATGATCCATTCACTCAAGCTACTTTCTTCTTGCGTTTTGCCAAGGCTTACAGACTGACAGCTTCAGATGCATATATTCAGAGGGTACTTGTATGAGAACTAACCTGTCTGCTTATTTATGTGTACTCTACAGTTCCTGATGAACAGAATACCTGAACTACACAAAAACTTGACTTGAATGAAAACAGAATCAGCCTTGCAGGATAGTGGGCAGAATGGTCCCTGTAATTCCCAAGCACTGGCTCCAGGCTCCTCTCTATGATACAAGTAATCCAGGCATAAGGGACTCTTGTAGAAGGGAGTTCAAGGAGTGCAACAGACAAATTCAGCCAAGTGTTATATGACAAGGACACCAACCCAGCATGTGTATTATATTAAAAGTAATTATATCAGACAGTAGACCTGAATCAGAACAGGCAGATTTCTCACCCTGTTTGTGGAACACCTGTAGGAAGATCAGCCCAATAAAAAAAAGGAACAAAACTACTGGGTAAGTGAATAACAAAAAACAATCCTGGATAACAAAAGCAAAATGGGAGGCATCACAATCCTGGACTTGAAGTTATATTACAAAGCTAAGGCGATTAAAAAAAAAAATAGCATGGTGCTGGCAAAAACACAGACACAAGGATCAATGGAACAGAACAGAGGATGCAGAAACAATCTCAAGCACATTCAACTATTTGATCTTTGATAAAGGGGCCAAAAACATGCACTAAAAGAAAGATAACCTCTTTAATAAATGGTGCTGGGAAAACTGGCTATCCACATGCAGAAGATTAAATTCAGACCTGTATCTCTCACCATGTACTAAAGAGTAAAATCAAAATGGATCAAAGAAATAAATGTTAAAACAGAAACAACCTGCTGGAAGATAAAATAGGTAAAACTCTTATGGTCACAGGTATAAGCAAAGACTTTCCAAACAGAACTCTAGTTGCACACAAAATAGTACCAAGAATCAATAAATGGGATCGTATCAAATTAAAATCTTTTCTGTTCAGTAAAGGAAACTATGAACAAACCTACAGAATGGGAAAAAAAAATTGCCAGCCATTACTGAGATGGAAGACATATATTTAGAATATATAAAATAACTAAAAAAATCAGATCTCCCCCAAATAAAATACTCAATCAAAAAATAAACGAGTGAAATGAATAGACACTTCACAGAAGAAGTACAAATGGTCATATATGAAAAAATGTTCAACATCATTGGCCATTAGATAAATGCAAATTAAAACAATACTGAGATTCCATCTTATCCCAGAAAGAATGGCTATCATCAAGAAATCTAGTAATAATAATAATAATAATAAAAACGTTGGCAAGATTTCAAGGAAGAAGGAACCCTTGTACATTGTTGGTGGGAATGTAAACTAGTGCAACCAGCATGAACTCAGTACGGAGATTCTTCAGAAAACTAACACTGGTAATTCAGTTTGACCCAAGTATCTTCCCCAAAGTTAAAGGCATCATATTACAATGACATATGCATGCTCATGTTTCTAGCAGCATAATTCATAATAGATAAATACTGAAAGCAGTATATAGGTCCATTAACAAATGAATGGATTAATAAAATGTATTTACACACAAGGGAGTACTGTTCTGCCATAAAGAGATAAATCTGAGTCATCTGTAGGAAAATGGATGCACCTTGAGATCATAACATTAAGTGGAATAAATGAGACACACAAACAAGTATCACATGGTTTCTCTTCTATGAGAAACAAGAAGTATAAATAAAGAGAAAAATAAAAGATATATAGTAGGAAGTGGGGAGATAGATCTTTCTCAGATGGGAAGGGGATCAAGAGAGAAGGATAAGGGAGGGGGAGAGGATTAAAAAGAAGAATGAAGATGTGTTATATATATGTACCAACTTTCTACAAGGATTGTAAACATTATGTACTGAAAACATGTACTGATAACAAAATTTCAAAACTTCTGAGGAAGTGGAGAACAGGAGATGAATCTTTTAACTACAAATAATAAAGGGCCTAGAGACAGACTTGCTGGTCCACTGCGGCTCGAGTAGGAGCCTATCAATGCGTGAGCTACAGGGCCTTCCCTAGGACAGGCAATGTCTGAGGTCCCCAGTTTTTCAGAAGGGACTCTAAATCAAGATTTTCAAGGAACTTCTAGTTCCTGACGTTACTCTGACTATTTCTTGATTCCTGGCCCCTTGGGGCTGGTAGGGTCTGAGAAAACATGCTGTTCACTTATAAATAGGCAAGAAATGTTCCCCCACTTTTCTACTAGAAACTTCACCACATTAAGCTGCACATCATTCTCCTTCCTCTATGATTTCTCACTATTACTGCTTCCATTACCATGGGCTTTCTGTGATCTGCTTTTGAAGAGTTCTCATCCTATATAGGCTATTTCATCTGTTGCTATTCCCACCCCACTTAAGATATTTTGTACATTTCTTTACTTCAGTGTGTCCCCAACAACATACACACTAAGCCTTTGGACTTTAGTTTTTAACTCTAAATGCTAACTCTAAGCAGGTTTTAAATGCATTATCTACCTAAAACAAGCTTCCTGTATTAGGGGAACAAATCCATCATTATTACCAATAGTCTCATTTCCTCAACCATATGTATTTAGAGGTGAAGAAGCCCAAGGCAGAGGGAATCTAATCATATAAGACCAAAACCATCTACTAGAAGTAGAAGTGGGCAAACAGGAATAATTTTTATTTTCACTAATAATTTTTATTTCACTATTTTTCTTGATTTCTCTATCGGCCTCTAGCTAATTCTACTTCTACTCTGAGTTCCCCTTCAGGAAGCCTAGGAAAGATCTGCTGCTAGTCCTAGTCATCTCTCCAGTCTGATTATGAACTTACTTTACCCTCACTCATCTTTTCTAGGTCAAATCTGCTCATACATCTGTACTTTGTGTCATTAGGTTGATGGAATGGAACAGATACTGCTACCGTTTGGATATGGCTTGAATGTGCTCTCCAAGGCTTTCATGTGTTGAAATTTGACCCCCACTGTGAAGTATTAAGTGGGTAGAAACTTAACCCAGCTATGGTGTATAGAAATGAAATTTCCAGGAGATGATCAGTATTAGATAAGGTCACTGGGGTGGAGCTTCCATGAATGAATCATATGCTTTTATGAAAAAGAGGGAGAGAGACATGAGGATACACAGGCAAACATATCTTTTATATATTGCCATGTGATGGCCTATATTGCCTTAGAAGTCTGCCACAAGAAAGGCATAATCAGATAAATTCCCTCAATCTTGCAGCTCTACAGCTGAATCGTATCAAACTTTCTCCACAACGTTATTATAGGTATTTCATATAATAACAAACTGACTAAAAAAAATCAGTAATGCAGTTGGAATCATTAACTATGTTGAAAAGATAGAGGTGTTGGTACTGGCTTTACAAACACAGACTAGAAGTTTGGAAGGAGACACTAGAAGAGGCCTAGAATGCTGTAGGCAGAAGATTTTGGTGAGCGCTCTGAAAATAAGGAGACTACAAAACTAGTCACAGATGAAAATGAGGATTATATCTAAAATTGAACTAAAGGCATCCCATGTTACACCCACTGCAAATAACTAAGCCATGCTGTGTCCTACCCTAAGACTTAAAGAAAGACCAAAATTAAGAAGGACAGAATAAGTCCACTTGTAGTAGAGATTTTAAAACAAGAAAGCATTCAGACCATGGCACAGGTATTACTGGCGGCTTTTAATTCAATTTACATTGAGACTTGGGAGCAGAAAGAAGCAGAATGGGAAGATTTGGAAAATTCATAGCCTGGCCAGGGAAGGAGTGCAAGAAAAGAGCACCGCAGATAAAAGGAAGTCACTTGTTTTGCATACGGACATGAAAAAAATAACGTCGGAAAGAGGCACTAGCGCATATCATAAATCTTTGATGCTGCCCCTACCATCTCAGGCCCAGAGGTCTGGAAAGGCAGGACTACTGAACTGTTTCAGAAAACCCTAGGGTGCTCTCCAAGGACTGCCTCAGAAGCTATATCCCTACAGTCATCAATGAGGCATATGGCAGCCACTTCAGCAGTGGTACAAACAGATCCAAAAGCAAAGCTCATGCTCATGTCTCTGCCAAATGCTGACACCAACCTGGAGCTGGTTTTGCATGCACAAGGAATACAACGTTTCTGAGGTCCTAACAGCTTCCACCAAAACTTCAAAGAAAAGCCTGGTGGGCCAGGCAGAAGTGTTCTGTAGCGTCAAAGCTCCTGTAAAGAGCACCTGATAGGGCAACACTCAGTCAAATCATAGTACAAAAATCAGACTGAAAGAGCTACCAACAACATGCCATGTTCATCAGGGAAAACTACCAACATAAGCGTGCAGCTCCAGAGACCAACCACCTATGTGGCAACTAGCAAAGACATAGACGCAGGACTGTCCAAGGCCTTGGAGGCTCACTCATCAGTGGAATGTGTACACAGTATCTGATGTGGAGCTTTTTATTTAACGTCTATCCTTCTGGGTTTTGGTCTTACTTTTACTTATTCCTTCTTATTGGCCTACTTTTCCCCTTGGGAATGAAAACACTTTTCCTATCCCTATCCCACTATTGTATATTAGAAATATGTAACTTGTTTTCAAATTTTACAGAGTTCATAGACAAAAGAGTTTTCCTTAAGTCTCAGAGATTTTTAAACGTGGAGTTTTGAATGATATTGGAACAGAAATAGGAAAACCGGGATGGAATGAATACATTCATGGTGCACTGGAATGTTCTGTATGTGATATGTCTCCAAACAGCTGGACACTTTGAATTCTTATCTGGCCACATGATTTCTTCCTCTGCACTTACTCAGCTACTGAGACACTGTCATGAGGTTCTCACCATAGCCAAGTCCAATGCTGGCACACTGGCCTTGAAATCTCTAGAAATGTGATCTAAATAAACCACTTTTCCTTACAAAGTTACCAGTCTCCAGGATTTTGTTATAGCAATAAAAAAACACTAACATAAATATGTTTCTAGGAAAAGCTGACCCATCTGCTATGCTCAATAATCTGAATTCCATCCCCTCTACGCACAATCACGTCACCTTCCAACGTCCATTATGATTGTTTTTAATCTTTTGCTTTTCCCTCTACATTGGTTCTTTATCCTTAGAATATAAAATCTCAAACCTCTTGAGTTCTTTAAATAAAAATCATTCTGTTCCTGTGCCCTACCTTCTAGTTATTTATTTGTAGGCTTTTATCTGGTATTATTCCCTTTGCCTTCCACTTCTTTTTGGTTATAGTTAATTAAGAGTCAAAGTAATGTTTCAATCATGATAGCTGTGAAATCTTAAGATATAAATATTCAACATCTTTTTTATTCTGATGAGCATTTCCCTCAGTAGAGATCAGAAACAAAGGCTAAATTTGCATTCTAACTCCATCTTCCAAAATGTTAAATTCTGGTAAATTACTGAACTCTTCTGTTATGGTTTATATCTAGATGTCCATCCACAACCCCATACACTCAGATGGGGCTTTTGGGAGGTGACTGGATTACAGATGTATATGACACTCATTACTCCATTAATCCACTAATGGGTTCACAGCTGGGTATGATACTAGGAGGTGAAGACTGGCGGAAAGAGGTGGGTCACTATGAAAATGGCCTGGAAGTGTGTATAGTCCTCCTTTCCCTTGATCCCACACTGCTTCCTGCCTTCCATACCATTAAATGTTTCTCTTCTGCCATGCCCCTCTACCATGCTGCCCTGCCTTGGATCATGATGACAATGGACTAAAATCTCTACAAAGTGTGAGCCAAAATAAACCTCTACTCCTCTAATTTGTAGGTGTTGGGTACTGTGTCTCAGCAATAAGAAAGTAACTAAGACATCCTCTAAGTGTCATTTTCTCAAAGTGAAACAAAGATATTATATAATATAGCTGGTATAAGAATCAGATTAAGAGGTAACAGAGTGCACAACTTATTGAAAAAAAATCTGCAAACTACAAAGAACTCAACAGTCAGACAACCCTATTAACAAATGGGCAAAAGTCCCAAATAGACATTTTGCAAAAGAAAATACTCAAATGGACAAGAAGTATATAAGGAAATAATCTTACTAATCAGGGAAATTCAAATCAAAACCACAATAAGGTACCTTATACCTGATAGACTAAGTATTATCAGAAAGACAAAAGATAACAAATGTTGAGAATGTAGATAAAAGAGAGCTGTAACACACTGCTGTTGAGAATGTAAATTAGTACATCCATTATAAAAAATAGGGAGGTTCTCAAAAGTATTAAAAACAGAACTAGCATATTGTCAAGCAACCCAGGTATAGCCAAAGGAAACAAAATCAGAATGCCAAAGAAATATCTGCACTCCCAAGTTTACCGCAGCATTGTTCACAACACACAAGACACAGAATCAACCTAGGTGTTCAAAAGATGAATAAAGACAATATTAGGTGTGTGTGTGTGTGTGTGTGTGTGTGTG
>RJWT010048389.1:0-11162 GCA_004365215.1 Cuniculus paca | reverse complement strand
AGTGAGCTCAAGGCCAGCGTGAACAGCATAGTGAGACCCTGTCTCAAAAAACAGGGCTGGGGATGTAGCTCAGCAGTCTAAGCACCTGCCCGGCAAGTGCAAGATCATGAGTTCAATCCCTGGTACTGCAAAAAAAAAAAATCGTATCTTTCTTATCCATTCTGCAATTAATGGGCAGGCTACCCCTACTTTTTTTCTGGCTCCCTGTCACATAGGGCATTGTTCTCTCTCCTTTGACTTTCAGTCTATGAATTTTCTTTCTAGTTAAATGTGTTTCTTGTATAGAACATATTGATGGATCCTGTCTCCTGATCCACTCTGCCTGTGTTTCTTTCTATTGGTGCCTTGAGGCCTTTTTGTGCAGCATTGTCTCTGCCATGCTGTTTTCCTGCCATTGGCTCCCTAGTTTTCCTCTCCATTCCATCGACTGGCCCCACTTGATGGTCCCCCTCTGCCGTTTTTCCTGAGACTGTGGTCCTTTTTCTCTGTCTCTCTAGAATGTCCTTTAGTATTCTTTGTAGGGTTGGTTTGGTGGTCATGAATTCCTTGAGTTGTCCTTTGTCATGGAAGTATCTTGTTTCTCCATTAATTTTGAAAGAAAGTTTTGCAGAGTACATCAGTCTGGGTTGGAAGTTGTTTTCTTTCAGGACTTGCAATACTTCATTCCAGCCTCTTCTTGACTTCATGGTTTGTGTTGAGAAGTCTGCTGTGATTCTGATGGGTTTTCCTTTATAGGTGATCTGTTTCTTTTCTCTGACAGCTTTTAATATTCTGTTCCTGTGTTGAGTTTCTGGGATCTTGATTATTATACATCTGGGTGTAGATTTATTTTGGTTATGGCTAGCTGGAATTCTATATGCCTCACTTATTTGAATGTCGCTTTCTTTTTCTGTGCTTGGGAAGTTTCCAGAAATTACTTCTGTAAATAAGATCCTGATGTCATTTGTCTTGACCCCTGCTTTTTCATTCACATTTTTAATTCTTAAGTTATGCTTCTTTGAGTTGTCCAGCAGCTGTCGAATTGTCACTTCCTGAGTCCTTGTTATTTTTCAGAGATCTTTCCTTTCACTATCACAAGCTGCAAACCTGTCTTCAGGTTTGAAAGTCTATCTTCAGTTTCTTTCAAGTGATTTTGCCAGCTTTCAATGGAGTTTTTAATTTTCTGAATGTCTCTGAATCTGTTTCATGCATTCTAAATCTCTCATATTGTTCATTCATGGTTTCCCTCATTTTCCTATGCTCCTCTATTTTTCATCTGTGTCTTCTTTAGAGGTGCTTAGTAATTCTTTTATTATGGTTTTCATTTCTTCTTTTACCTGGGATAGAATTTCTGTTCTAATTTCTCTTATAGATTCATGAAGTTGTTTCTTCACTTCAGTTGACATCACTTCAGTCATTTCAAGTGTGAGAGTCTTGATCTCCTCTGTGTTTACCTCTTGTGGACTTGCACTGCTTGCGTTCGATGCCAGAGATTGCCCTTTCCTTCTTTGTCTTGGCACACACCTTGGTAGTGTGGTCCCAGGCACCCCAGCACTAGCCACAACTATTCCTAAGAGAGACTGTTTGGCTTTTCTGGCCTATGCTGGCTACAGACATCAAATGGTGGGCATCTGTGCCTCTGCACTGAGCTGGGTACCAACCCACCTGGAGTTTGCACAGAAGCAGACCCAACCAGGGCCTGAGAATCTAAGCTGGGTAGGAACCCACACGACGGTGTCTGGAATGCTCATGGGAACCAAACTTGGTCCAAACAGCCTCCGTGGGTCCACCCACAACCTGGAGCCACCAGACAACTGTTTGGTTTTTCTGGCCAGTGCTGGTTATGGGTATCTGATGGTGGACAACTGTGCTTCAGCCCTGAGCTGGGTACTATCCCACAAGAGTCCCCAGCATTTGCACAGGAGTGTAACTGGCCAGAGCCTGCAGATCTAAGCTGGTTAGGGATCTATGCCATGTTGTCTGGAATGCACAGGGGAACTAAGTTCAAGCAACTTCCTTGGGTCTGCCCACAACCCGGTGCTGCTGGCAGAAGTGGGTAGCAGTCTTGGCCCTGCATGTATCCTGCCCAACTCCAAAATGACACCTGGCCAATCACTCCTGTGGGGGGATTGAGTCCCCTGCACTCACTGCCAGCTCCCACCGATCTCCATGTCTGCACCCTTTTTCATCTCCACGCCTCTCTGCAGAGACCTCTAGGGTCGACCATGACTGCAACTGTGACCACAATCACGACCGCGACTGTGCGTCTCCAGGCTCTGCAGCTCTTCTTGCAAGGTGAGTCTGGTTCCAGGCTAAGGCTGCCAGCCACCATCTTCTTCTTCATTTAAATTCTTGTTTTTATTCTCTGTGGGCTTCAATTCATATTTTAGATTCCAGGGGACCCACTTCCTCCCTTCTTGTTCTCTCCATGATGTTGTATTCCAGCATCTGAACTGTTTCTCTCAGAGAGACTGTTTACTCTGCTGCTTACTGTTCCACCATCTTTGATGTTCAATTTTTTTTTTTTACTGATCTTTGGTTTTGAATCAGTCTCACATCATCTGCTGCATTCCTACTCATGTGAAGGTCTCCTAGCCTCCCAGACTCCTGCATGATACAACTGGTTCTTGTATATAGTCCCAATTTCTATAGTGCCGTATACCCAGAATCTTCATGTTATGGATCTACAAGCTCCCGAGACTCATCCCCTCACTCTGCTCAGTAAGAAATTAAGTCTTTATGCCCTGATCTTTGAGTCTTGGATGTTCTGACCAGATAGAATAGTCAGCTCCATATTTCAGTTGTTCATATACAGTATACGTATGGTATCTTGCACTCCAAATCATCAACTATCTGAAGACACCATTATACTTAGCTTTGTTTTCTCTGTGGGTCTAGCCTAAGGTCTTGATATACAGTTTAGTGACTTTTCTGAATAGAAATATGTCTGAAATGTCAAATAGTAATTTTTTCATAAAATTTTGGATAAAGTCAAATGTATGAGATACCTCACACTGGCACATCTTACACACATACATATGCACGGCTCACATGTAATACTTACCAGTGTTCATTGTGGAACAGTTCAAATGCCTTGTTAATTTTTTCAAAAGGAAACTGATGGGTTATAAGTGGGTCTATGTTAAATTTTTTTTGCATATAGTCTGTTACCAGTTTAGGAATAGAGGATCTTGTTTTGTACTCTGTAGAAGGAAAGGAAAAAGTAACATGACATAAAAACTATCAAAACTGACCAAAGAATCCAATGAGCTATTTATGTAAAAAGTTGATAAAAGCATTGTTAGCAGATAGTTAGTTGCTCACCTTTAGATCATTTGCTCACTTTTAGATCATTAAGCATAAAGAACAAGGTAATTACTTCTGTAGGAGAATTGCTGCTCAATTAGTAGGGTCTCCAAGTGTCCTAGAATAGCCCTACTGAGGTGAGCCCTGTGGACTGTGGAGCAGACCCATGCTGTCCTGTTCACAGTACATCAACCCATAGCTCTTCTTCACCTGCAGGACATAACCATGCCCTGTAACTGCTCACCTTCCAGCTGGATGGACCTGAGTTACCTGTTTCCCTCTACCAATGCCCCCATGTACATCTGCCTCACAAACCTCACATTTGAATCTCAGAGATAAATCTGGTCTGTAGATGTACTTGAAGAGCAGTGCAGTGGGATACTGCACTGCTTATATTATGGCCGAGGTCTTAGGTCCTATCTACTATTTGATCAGCTAGGTCTTAGGTCCTATCTACTACTTGATAACCAGGATTAAGGGACACATGAGTTACTTATTCTGTTTTTATAACTTTAAGGGGATTGAAGTTTAGAGAGTATCTTGGTTACTTTTCTCTCATTGTTGAGACAAAACACCTGATGCCCAACATGAAGGAAGGAAAGGTTTATTTCTTATAGTTTTTGGAGGTTTCAGCCCATACTCAGCTGGTTCCAAGGCAGGGTGGCGTGGCTGAGGGGCAGCTGTTCATGGTGGCACACAAGCAACAAAAGTGAACAGGGCAGAAAAGGGGGAGAAACATGCCTCAGTCCCTCCCTTATATTGTGTGCTGGCCTCACTTCTGGGCAGGTACAGCACTCACACCAGCATG
This sequence comes from Cuniculus paca, assembly GCA_004365215.1. Classification (NCBI taxonomy): domain Eukaryota; kingdom Metazoa; phylum Chordata; class Mammalia; order Rodentia; family Cuniculidae; genus Cuniculus; species Cuniculus paca. Next base: position 7,069 of record RJWT010048389.1, on the reverse strand, counting down.
AGACAATGAACCAATCACAAATGCTAGATTCAGCTGCCTCCCTGACTGTATGAGGATTGGGGGCCACCTAGACACAAACCATTACAAAGAGTATGAATATTTTTCACTGATTATATTAATCATGTTTTCTAATATCTATATTTTATAATTCTTTGGCATTATAGGTCCCTAGGGACCCAGGGAGGGACTCTGCCTCCCAAGGTTAATGAATTCTTGGAGATATCACAGAACTTGTCTAGGAGTACACTTTTGATACACAAACCAACCAAGATCAAGAACATACTGTCACTTTTCTCTGTGCCCTCCTCCTGTTATCAGGCAGGTGGAGATACTATCCTCACCCCTAAATCACAAGGCCAGTTATCAGATAACTAGGGACCACCCATCAAAATTACTCAAGCTGTTTAAGTCTAAACTGTTATCTGTTCTCTTCCTATAAAAACCATAATAAAGCTCTGGCTTATAATTTCCACTTCATTATGCCTCCTCATGGGCCTGTGTGCATCACTGTATGGACTTGCATGGGATAAAATGCCCTCCACTCTCAGAAACTGTAGGCAAATGTTCTTTCAAGACAGTTGTATATGTGTCTACCATCTTCTACACTTGGTTAAAGCAAACTCTATTTATATTTTAAGACACCAATGCACATCCAGAAAGTGGCAAAGTTGAGCCTAAATCTTTATATTCCTAACAAAGTTCTTTACAGACATTCAATGTTTTATTTAATGCTGTAAACAAAATACTAATTAAGATGGGGCTTGAAAGAAAAGTTGAGCTCTTTTTAAAATGATAACTGGTACTCTTTATAAGGGCCCTAACTACAAATATTTTATGTTGCTTAATAAATATAAACTCACTTCCCATTACTGTTACAAACTACCTGAGAAAATTATAAAGAAAAAAAGGTTTGTTTTGATTAGTGTATTTGGAGGTTCCAATCTGAGACTGTAGTGATGAGGGCTTCTAACAAGACAGCATATCGCCATGGAAGCATTTGGTGGAGAAAACTGCTTATATTATGGCCCAGGAAGCAAAGTCAGAGGAAGAACAGACCTGGGTCCTACCACAATCCCTGTTGAAGCTTGTCCCCAGTGACCTGAGGTTCTCCCCAAAGGTCCTACCTCCTACCGTTCCACAGCACCACCATATCACCATGGTAACTAAGCCTTGAACACATAGACATGCAAGACATTCAGCATAGAGGTGTATGTCTTTTTTTTTTTTTTTTTGGTCTTTTTGCAACAGAGTCTCACTATGCAGTTCAGGCTGGCCTTGAGCTCACTTTGTAGCCCAGCTGGTCTCGAACTCACAATGATCCTCCTGCCTCAGTCTCCTGAGTGCTGGGATTACAGGTGTGTGCCACCACTCCAGGCTGCATGTCTTATTCTTAAAGAGCAAATTAGGATGATTGATAAGGTGAGACTGTTGTTGATAAACCAGCACACAAAAGGTACTTTCTGGGTGAGTTATGTCTCTTACAAGTTGCAGCTGGTGTGGAGAATGTCAGGGCTAGCTGAGTTTTACCATTCTCTAATTACAAGAATGAGTTGAACCTTCTTTTCTCATCCTTGAATATAGTATCTGACTATAAGTTTTAAAATTCCATTTACAAGACTTATGGATCAATACAGTATGATTTTTTTTCTAGTCTTATTCTGTAGTAGGGAGTGGCCCAGAGACATACCATGGCTCTTCAAAAATTAGGGAATACCAAAGTGCCAATAAGCATCATAAAACGTGACTCCCTGATAGCTTATCAATAATGTTAAACTCATAAATTCTTTTTGCTGCTATGGGCAGTAAGTATGTATGTATAAATGCATACTTTTCTGTTTTTGATATACTTTTATTTCCTTTCATAGAGGATTATTATTCCTACCTTCCCTCATTTTTTTTTTGGTACCAGGGATTGAACTCACAACCTCATGCTTGCAAGACAGGTGCTTACATCACTGAGCTAAATCTTCAGCCCCCCTCCTCATTTCTTACCAAGGAGCAGCCAGGCTGTCTGAGATTCTGAGAAAAGAAAAAGAAAGATGAAGGACCTACCTCCCAAAATGCCACTTTTCAGGGTCCTCCCAGGGAGAATCAGCATTGGATCAAAGGAGATTTTTGAATTTGTGGGTGCTGCTCCAATAATCACACAAACTCCATAGCTCATGTGGCATGATTCCAAAGCTTCAACCTAATTTCACAGGTAGAACATTAGCTTCTCAGCAGCCTGATATCTTCATACTCACAATTCTAAAACATATTCTCAGGAGAACAATGTGGTAGATTTACCACAGAATTGAAAAGTATGCAGTACACTCACAATGAGATCCTGAATGAACTGCTAAAATTCAATGTGATTAAGATTTTTAATATTTAAAATATGGATATTAGTATGACTTAACTAGTAAGGGTGACATGCAGATTAAGTGGGATAAAATATGAAAATGCATTAGCACAGTGTGAGGCACATACGATTTGCTCAAACTAAAAGCAATGATAGTAATTTTATCCAAAACAGGTTCAACTCAATGGTAGGATGTGTGCTTGTATGTGCCAAGTCCTGAGTTTAATTCCCAACATAAAAGAAAACCCTTCCAACCTCCTCCAAACAAAACAAAACAGAAACCAAAATTAAAATAATTTCATGTCTTTATAAAGTTGATGTAGTGTGTACCCATATGTGGACAGCAACAGCCCTCACTGTGCCCCAAGACCACACACCATGGTATCAGTGAGTCCAACAGCTTCAAAGGCAAAGTCGACACCACCACCTGTCATTTCCACCACCACCTCCTGGACAGGTTTCCTGAGGTTTCGTGGGTTGAGACAGTCAGTGACTCCGAGTGCTCTTGCCCGGGGAAACTTCTCCTCAACGATGTCAACCCCAATGATCCTAGAGGCACCAGAAGCTTTGCAGCCCATGACAACTGCTGAGCCGATTCCTCCAAGTCCAAAAACCACACAGGTGGAACCTGGGGTGACCTGAAAGTTCAGAGAATAAATTCTACAAGGCATCCATAGCTGATGCTCCTGTGTTAAAAAGGAAAGAGAAAAAGCATTTTGGCTTTAACAGTGTAGGAAAGAGCTCTCTGGTTGCATGGCCCCAGGTTTGACATGATGTACTTAGAGGCACTGAGCAAAATTCCAAAGTATGTTCTCACCCTGGCGGTGTTAAACACAGCTCCAAAGCCAGTAGGCACCGCACAGCTCATGATGCAGATCTTATCCATAGGAGCCGCAGAATCAATTTTCCCCACAGCGATTTCATGTACCACAGTATATTCAGTGAATGTGCTTGTGCCATACAGATTGTAGATCTTCCTTCCTCTGCAGGTAAATCTGCTGGTTCCATCTAACATTAATCCAGTTGGAGAGAGGACACTGTTCCACAGACACACAGAGTGACAAAAAAGAATTTTAGCTCCAAGTCAATACCTGTTCCAGGGAAAAGTACATGGGGTGAGAAGTCAAACAAATCAAAACTAACTTTTCCTTCACACACACGTTACCCTTGGGATACAAGCAGAATCTACATTCTCTGCATTCAGGAAGAGAAAGTAGTAAGACTTTGTCTCCTAAGGAAAAAGAACAAAGAACCTGGTTAATAGCTTGGGTGGGGACACAGAGCAAGATTAATACCACGTTTATTCATAGGAAATTGCAGTAGATATTAGCAATGTGTTTTAATGAAAACTGTTATTTTTTTGAAGTTAACTAATACTTCATTTTGGAATGAAAACAAATCAATTTTTAATACAAATGAACAAAGGATAATGAGAATATTGAGATTTACTCTGGAAGTAACACAAATTCAAAGATAAAAATGGTTAAGTTTAAGAGTGATAATCAATGTTTGTGGTATAAGGTATAATTAGCATTCTATCACAGGAAGAAGGCAGTTTGCACTTAGCATATACTTAATATTTGTTGAAATAACAAATTAATACTCCAGTGTTAGCACTAAAATTAAAACTCATTATGAAATAGGTTATTACTGGACAAGAGTTTAGAATTTGAGATAAGGCGGCCTGTGTCCTTAATCCTAGCTCTGTCATTAAGTGACTCAGTCAACTAAATAAGATAATTTTTCCAAATCTTCTCTTTCCTCATGCATACAGTGGGCAATAAAATATATATAACATGTTTGTTATTAGAATAATATGTAATAGTGTTTCAAGTATGAATATGGTAAACATAAATTCTGTAGAAAACTATTATAAATGACACCTATTCCAATCAATTTAAAAAATCATCCTGTGTCAGTATGTGCACGTGAATACATGTGTATAGAAAAAATCTCATATGCATTTTTAATTTAGCAATGTAATGATATACATATTTGCAATTCTTAGTTCAATTTTTGGTAAGTAGACTTGAGGTAATCTTTATAGAAAAATTATTCTTTTCTTTGAGTCCTTTTAGCCAAACACAAATTTGGAAAATTCTGAATCTTAGGCTGCCTATATTTTGCACTGCATCTGACATGTGAGCGAATTTTAATGTTTATATCAATATTTAATGATTTCTTCTACCTTTATTATACCTTTGGGGAAAATCAGAAAGTGAATTAGAAAAGGCATTCACACCATGTCTTACTCATTTACCAACCTGGCTTTACACTGGTTACACCTTCTCCAATACTCTCTATGATGCCAGCTCCCTCATGGCCCAAAATTGCGGGGAATGGGACTTTGTTTTTCCCTTCCAAGATGTGTTTATCAGTACCACAGATCCCAGAGGATATAATCTGAAAGGTAATTAAATGATATAAAATACTTTGTTATAAAATTACTGAATCTCTCAGAAAAATGCAATACTGCAAAGTCTAGAAACAGAATATATTCTTTAAAGCTTGGGTTATTCATCTGAGGTACTATTAATTGTGTCCCTGTGGTACAGCTGTTTTTCCAAAGAAGAGCTAAAGCACTTAGTATGTCTTTGTCTTTATAATTTTCTTGAGACCTCTTTGACATCATAAACATCAGGGACTTATTTTCTGGCTCCTTGCCTAAAAGTTATGTGTTTAGTGGGATGTGAGAAAGTAGATAACCCAAACTCTGGGGTCTATTTTAACACATGCACTCAAGTGAAAGGAGCCTCTGAGAGAGAGCATACTGATGCTTCACTCCCTGCATTACCCTCTACCCACCAGTCAGAGAGACTAAAATGCAAGGCTTTTCATGTAAATGTCCATGTCCTGACCCTAGCATACTAGCTCATGACATGTCCAAAAAAGAAGAGTGTAAGAGTGTTTCCTTGAAGACTCTGCCATAGTGCAATTTTTTTCTTTCTTCCAACTTGTAATTGATTTTCAGTTCAAACGGTCGGTTAACCTGTCATCTGTGAGCCAGGAAGAAAGCATTTACTAGAGCCCAACAATGCTGGTGACTCACCCTCCAGAATTGTGAAAGATGAATTTTGTTTTAAACCACCTAGTCAATGGTATTCTACTCTAGCCACTGGTGAAGGCAGAGTTCTTTTCATCCTGCCCTGCATGGTGTGAGCTTCTTCCCTATTAATGACAACAGGGGGTACACGGGATAGATTTGCTGTGTCTGCAGGGGAAACTCTGGGGGAGAGCTGGGTGGGGTAGGAGCTGTCTTCTCACTGTTCCCACTGTGAGGAGCCTGCTCTGTTATTCTCTGAGTCCATTTTCTTCTTCCAAAACAAAATACTACAGACTGGGTAATGTATAAACTGTAGAAGTTTATTTGTCTATAGTCATGGAAGATAAGTCCAGGAACATGACACCTGGCATCTGGCAAGGACTTCCCTGCTGTGTCATAGCATTTATGTGCAGAGAAGAGAAGATGTTGAATTTAATCTTTATAGGAACCCACTCCCAGGGTAATTAATGTACTCCCACAATAACAACTGAATCAGTTTGTGAAGGTGGTGGCCTCATGACCTGTTCAGCTCCCTATACAATTTCACTGGCAACTAAACTTCAACATGAGTTTTGGAGAGAACGATCATGCCATAACAGTTACCTAACCACATATCAGAACCTTATAACTATTGAAAAAAGAGGTTCATGGGTCAACAATAGCCTGTGTTGATTTTCAAATTTTTAAAAACCACAGCTTGGGCTGGGAGTTTAGCTCAGCGGTGCAAGCACCTGCCTGGCAAGTGCAAGGTTGTGAGTTTGATCCCCGGTCCAAAACAAAACAAAACAAAACAACTAACCACAGCTTATTTAAAATATTTACCAACATTTCATTATTTCCATATCTTATATTTGTGACATTTTAATAAAATACAATGATCAAATCTTATGTATGGCAATATAAACCTGGTGTAAATCATAGGAAGTCTAATTATCTTTATATATCAAATATCCTAAAATTATAAAGTCATTCTAGACATACATTTCTGCAGCAATGCCTACTAAAAGTCTCATTTATATTTACCTTAATTCGAACTTCACCAGACTTTGGTGGATCAACCTCAACCTCCTCAATGGACAGTGGAGCATTTGTTGTCCAGGCAATGGCTGCCCGGCATGTGATAACCTACATATATTTAACAATAAAATGAAGTGAGTTTTTATTAAACTAAAATCAGATGAGACATAAAATTAAATTCACATCTACTATACTGGCTGGTTCTGCTTTTAACATTCTGAAGCACAGATAATCTACAATATTTACTGAAAATTATTACATGTATAATACCTATATGAATAATATAAAATGTTATCATGGGAGGCATATATATCGATATGATATACATATATATATGAATAATGTAAACTTGTAATGGGAGACATAAATTTTTGCTTAAACAACTTTTATCTGATTAGTGCACTTAAAGAATTTGTCTGTACTCTAAATGTCACAATGTTTTTATTTTATTGACCAACTGATTTATGGAGTTTGGTTCAGTTTTATGAGTGTAACTTCTGCAGTGTAATTTCTAATATAAATCACTTATTTAAAACAGAAGATAAGATGAATTATGCAAATAATTTAAGAAGTGGTGACAATTATCTTGTAAATAGGACAAGAAGTGGTACTATTTTGCTTCTTTTGCCAAATATCATTCTAATAAAATATGAAGAACATTTTATGCT
>RJWT010048388.1:0-11165 GCA_004365215.1 Cuniculus paca | reverse complement strand
TTAGAGAGGAGGAAACTGAGGCGCGGAGCCGTGGAGCCACGTGCTCAAGGTCACTGCTCGAGAATGTGACCAGGCTGTCCCCATCCAAAGCCGCACTCTTGTTAGTCACTTGGCTTTGTCGGCCTCGGGCGACCTGTCCTCTCTCCGGGAGACACCTGCAGGCTCCTAACCTCGCTTTGGTTCCCTCCCTCGTTTCTCTGGCTCCCCCGGGGATCCCCGCTTCCTCGCTTGCTCCTGGCGCCACGGCCTTGCCCCCGGCTGCGGGATCCCAAGCAGACCAGGCTCTCTCGAGCCCCTCACCCCGAGACAGACAGCCCCGCTGTCTTCTTTTCGCCGCCTCTGTCGGAGTCTTCGCAGTAGGGGCTTAGTGGCCTGGTGCTGAAAGTCCCGGGCAGTGCTTTCTCCCAAAATGATCTTGACCCCTTGAGGTCACTTGGGGCGGCAGACAGTCCCCTTGAGCCAAAATAGAATGGTCGAACCTGCCTGCAGACCGCCGCCAAGAAGGCTGTGAGAATTGGTCCAGGCCACACGTGCTTCCCAAGGCCTGTTTTTAGTTGCACCTTTGAGGAGTGGGGGACTAGGGAGCGAGTGTGCAGAAGGGGCTAGAGTTCCCAAGCACTCAGAAACTTTCCGGGAAGGTGCGTCTTTGGAGGTTTTATGTGTGCCACAGAGTTGTATGCCATTAAAGCTCTTGAGTAAATAAAGCCCTTTTGAAGCGAAGGACACGCTGTCATTGACTTTAGGGTCAAATTCTCTTTCGGTTCCTCAGGTGAGATCAGGCTTTTGGTTACTTTAGGTTTTATATGGCAAGGTAAAGTTTGGCGTTGGAACAAATGGTTCTGTAAAGTTTTTTATGACAGTAATTATTTTTTAATCTGATCTCAGAATAACTGCCTACTGGCTTTGGTTTTACCACATGTAGTGTTTATTGACCATGAAACTAGAGAAGGTTATTCTCAGTTTAATTTACAATAACCCCATTACCTAGGTTAAAAAAAATTTAATATTTAAGCAACACTATTGACATTAATAATGTCAATATTTTGAGAGACTGGAGTTTACAGGTTCAGATTATAGGAACCATTCTGAAGTCAGCTTGAGAGACTGTCAGTAACTGTTTTTATGCTACATTTAAAAATACTTCACTTAATGAGCTTGACCTGTTTTGCTTTTAAAGTGGCAGTGGGAGTGGGCGTGTAGTTCAGTGCTTAGAGTGCTCACCTAGCATGCCTGAGGCCCTTTGTTTGGTCTCTGGTACTACCACCATCACCAAAAAAAGTACAGTTGGAGTCATCATACAACAGGATAGGGGATCATGAGCCACTAAAGTTCACCCTATAAAACTGCTTATAAAATAGGCTTTTGTGAAAGCTGTGATTTCATTAATGATTTTGAAATACAGTCCCCCCGTTAGATTTTGCAAGTTTTGTTACCTGAGGTCCAAAAACATTACATAGAAAAATTCTAGACATAGTTAATAAGTTTTTAAAATTGCATGCCATTCTGAGTTGCATTAAACTTTCTAATAGGTATGTATGTAATAAAGAAAACGGTATATATAGAGTGCAGTGCTGTCTGTGAATTCAGGCATGTACTGGAAGTTTAAATGTATCAAAGTCCTGTGCCAAAACTTGATTTTTAAAATTTTAGAATGCTACCTTCATGGTGGAGTGACATTAAATAATATGGGAAATTGTGGTCGGAACCCATTCTGTAAAGCATAAACATGATTCCATGCTCTGGCATTCTGGCAGAAACCAAGCTGAGCTTGAGGTTCAGCTTTACCACTTAACAGTAGCTCTGTGATTTGTGATTTTGGTTGGAGCGTCCCATGAGTCTCATTTTCCTTATCTAGCTAGAGTAGGATGAAGGGAGTGGACTGCCTGACCTTTATAAGGGTACAGCTTCTGACAGTAAGATCATACTTTTCCTTCTGCTTTGAAAAGATAGCAACTCTGATAACACGTGTTACTTCCTCTCTCATTTACATGACACTTTCTGTCGACTTCTGTTTTGTATCTACTGGTGCAGTGGTTCAGGATACCCTTGGTTCGCATCCTCTGGCTGCGTAAAGGTGCATTTTCCCAGAAAAATGTGCACAGAGACAAAAGTTCACAAACGCTTTCTGGGGCTTCATTGACTAGTAGTTTGTCCATGTGCCACCTACCTACAGGTCCATACATGCGTTTCACGTTGAGATCCCCAACTCTGCACCTTTCCTAAAGGAGTGCCATCAACAAAACCAGACATGTGGTTGCTTGTGTGACCAAGGAGTGATGGTCAGCCAGAATTGACAAAGATCCCACATACACATGTGCACATGGCAGGGATGGGGCAGTGAGGGACAGGTTCTCCAGGACTGTCCTGTTGTGGAGGAGCTCTTCCAGAAAGCTGTCTTGGGAGTCACCTGAAATAACTTCCTAATCCAGTTCATTGATGGTTATTTTAATTTTACCGACATTACCCCATCACAGACTGGTCTGATTCTCTCTTGCTGTGAAAATCAATGAATCTCAAGTGAGTATTTAAAACTGCTTTCTGTTCTAGAAGTTGAGATTATAACCTGAATTGCATTAGAAGTCTCTTTTGAGCTGGGCATGGTGGCAAACACTGTAATCCAGTACACTGGGAGGCTGAGAAAGGAGTCATGCAAGTTTCAGCACAGCCTATGCAGTTTATCGAGGCCTTGCCTCAAAATAAACAAAAGACTGGGACTGTAACTCAGGTTGAAGACCCCAGGTTCAGTCTGCAATACCAAAAAAAAAAAATTTTTTTTAAAGGCTATGTTGAATAATTATGTTAAACTTAATGTGTTTTTGAACCTTCTAGTTATATAGATAATTGTTTTTCTTTGGATTGACACCATATTTATTGCTAAGTATCTGTGCAAGTTAGATTATTCACTGTGGTCATTTGGGACCCCTTAAGAAATGTTAGAAATGAAAGCTGTGTATTTCTTTTGTATGACAAAGAAAATGCTGTTTTGTGTCTTTAATTTAGAATTCATCTGTCCTATTAGTCATGCAGTGACTAAAAGTACTTGATGCTTCACAACATTTTTGTAGTCCCCACTGGATTTCTTTTAGGAAAAACTAACTATGGTGGGTGTGGTGATACATAGGAACCACTCCTATCCCCTGGAAATTTGGCAAAGCTGCTTTATCTTAATTAAGTCCAACAGGAGTAAATCAGTGCCCACAAGAGCTATATTGTTCCTACTTCCCTGTGGCTAATCTGAGTTCTCCTTTTCTCTATATGGCTTCCTAGGTACACAAATGTGAGAACTGCCTAGTATAATCACTGGGCATCCCACAACTCTAAGCTGTTTAACAAGAGAATCAGAGACTGCTGAGAATTGTTAAGACACAGAAATTTTGGAATCCAGTTCTTTCTTGTTGCTGATGGGAAAACAGAGGCCTGCAGTAACCCTACATGATTTTAGAGTTACTGCACTAGTTACTGGCAGAATTGGGGCCCCACCTATTTTCTCCATCCAAGTTCTCTTTCCATGTACCACTGGTCAAGGTTTCTTGATAAGATAAATGAATTCTGAACCAGTCTGTCTCCTGGTACTGTTTGTCTTTCTAATGCTTTTTCCACTTAGGAGTGTGTGTGTGTGTGTATGTGTGTGTAACTTTTTTAATCCACTCTGACTCATAACTGAAATGTGACAAAACTCCTCTGCATACTACACCACAGTTTATAGAAACCACTTAATTTTAAATGGCAGCATGGTTTATGCTGTATAAATTTTGACCTTAATATTAAGTTCAAAATTTTTCTCAAGTTGGATTTGTGTACTGCAAAAATACAACTTTTTAAAAAATCTTTTAAAAAACAATTCTTACAAAACTGTGGGATGTTTGTTTAAGCTTGGTTAAACTTGGAACTTAAACATGAAAATAAAATAATTTCATATTCTAGCCTTTGGGTATGATTTTTGATTGTGACCAGGATTTTGAACTTTTTTGTGTGCGATGAGTCTTGCCAGTGTCAGAAGTAATCTTAAAGTATAAAGATTATGTGAACAATAAGTTAATCTAAGTTTTATTTAGGAAATGAATTTGTATCTGAAAGTGTTTTCCTAAAAGCAGTCACTTTTATATGAAAAGTGAAAAGTATATGCACATTAGTTTTGGCCTTTCAAAAAGTCCCCTTTGGGGTTTTAGTTAGACTTTAAGTAATGCCAGGACACCAGTTTCATTACAATATAGTCATAATTTTCTTAAAGTCTAAATTCAGTCCAGCTTACCTGTTGATAGCAAACATGACCTTGATCAGTGTTTTAAAAAAAATCAAACTGTATAATTTATATGTCACAACAGTCACCTTTTAAACTGTACTATTACATAATTTTTACATTTACAGTTTTGCGGCCACCATTGTTGTGTAGTTGCAGAACATTTTCATCTCCCAGAAAGAATCTCCTGCCCATTAGCAAGTCCCACCTCATACCCCTTTCTCTAGTCCTGGCAACAGAAAGTAGAATCCGTCTCTGGGTTTGCTTGTTCTGAACATCTCGTGTAAATGGAATCATATAATATCTAGCCTTTTGTAACTTTTCTTTCAGTTGGCATAATTTGTTCAACGTTCATGTTGAAGTGTCTGAATACTTGATCCTTTTTTATGGCTAAATAACATTCCATTGTATGAATGTACCACATTTTGTCGATCCTTTTATTCACTGATAGCCACAGATGTTATGTACACATTAGTGTACAAGTTTCTATACGGACATAATGTTTTTCATTTTCTTGGGTACATACCTGGAAGTGGAATTGTGGGGTCATATTGTAATTCTTTAACTTGGCAAAGCATGTCGTTTTAACATATAATTTATAAAGGGAATTTAAAATTACTTCAAATATGTTAAGTTTGAGCTCAATCAATACTTTATGCCTTATTTCATAATTGTGTTTTCTAGAGAAAATTGAGGAATGCTAAGGGAGTATGAGATTTGTGACTCGTCGAAAGACAGGGTTTACACACCACCCACTGGTTACTGGGTGACTTTGCTGAGTGTTCTGTCATTCTCTAATAAGATTAAGGGTCAATGAGTAGAGGAAATTTGCTGTTTTCTTTTTAAACTCTACTAATACATAGTACATATTACATCTTCTTTGATTTTTTTTTCAGTTTTGCTATATAGTTGGATATTTATTTATTTATTTTTGTCTTTTTGAGACAGGGTCTCACTATGCCATTCAGGCTGGCCTTGAGCTCACTTTGTAGCCCAGGCTGTTCTTGAACTCGCAACCATCTTCCTGCCTCAGTCTTACCTCAGCCTCCGGAGTGCTGGGATTACAGGGGTAAGCCACCACACCTAGCATAGTTGGACTTTTAATAAAATAATTATAATCCTTATTTTAAAAGGCATGTCCTTATTTCTTTATGGTTTCCAAGTTACCGTATTTACAAGTCTGCCATCTAGAGTTCTTTGGTTTAGTTTTAGATGTTCTTAAATTCCAGCCTCTTTCTCAGTTTGTTAATCTAAAGAGATCTGAAATTGTAGCAGAAGGTAAGAAACAGGTGAAAGCTGAGGGGGGAGTGGAGAATGGGTGGGAGGAGGCTGTCCTCTGAACTTCAGCACCGCTTTATGAAACTGGGCAATTCATAACCTGCATGGTTGCAGCAGTGTCCAAGTGGAGTTTGTACTAGTGTGTGGCTCCAGAAACACTACACCAGGTCAGATTGTGACCTACAACCATGTCCTTTGGATAGATCAAAGACTTACATCAGGTTCAAGCGAAATGTCAAGTTCACTTTGGATGTCCCCAAGTGCCTTTTAGAGAGGCCTTCCCTGGGGCTTGAGGTTGAGAATTTTCAGGAAAATGCTTTGGAACAGTAAGTTAACGTTTTATTTCTAAGGAAATTTGACTTTAGTCAGTTGAAAATAGTGTGCCTTGTGAATTTGTCTTTCAAAATTAGTTGTTAGCTTTTGGTCTCTTTTTAAGAAGTGCCCCACGTTCTTGTTTTTTTGCTGTTAGTACCAAAACTTGTGCATTTGTTTTGTTTGGGAGTTGTCATACGTTTTAAAAATGTGAGTTTTCTGTCTCTTTGAAATCTAAAATCATTTATTTTTTGTTGTTAAAAAATTTACAAAATCTTATAATCTTGATTTTGCAAAAGCTGATCAACTGCAGAAGGCATTAGGCTGATAACACACAAGTTATTAGTTGAGCTGGCATTTGGCACACTTCGCATTTAATTTAAAAGTTTTTAAAAAAAGAAAAAAATTAATGCTAAGTGGTTTTGAATAAGATCTCAAGCAGGATTTGGGGTAGATTGGGGACAGAGACAGGTACTTTTTAAAGAATGAAGGTAATGTACTTTATTTCTGTTAGCTATTTATTTACTACCTAACACAAAACTCGGGTCTGCTAACTGACCTATCTGTGCCTTATGTGGAGCTTTTAATTTGCAACATGTTTGCGTTTTACCTTTTTGCTTTATTTTATTTTACTTATTTATTTATTTATTTATTTTTTTTTTGTCTTTTTAAGACAGGGTCTCACTAAACAGTTCAGGCTGGTCTTGAGCCCACTTTGTAGCCCAGACTGGCCTCAAACTCATAACAATCACCTGCTTCTGCTCCTGAATGCTGGTATTACAAGCATGTGGCATGATGCCTGGCTATGTTGTATCTTTTTAAACCTTTGTAATTTTTTGAAATAGCATTCTTAATCTGAATCTGTTCCCTCGTCTATAAAGTTGCTGGTTAGTAAGGTTGACACAGGTAGTATCATAGTTAGGACTTGAACATACATCTCTTGCTTATGTGTATAGTGGTTTGAAATAAATGATTCTGTTTTATGCTTGTAAAAGTAACACCTAGCCAGCCTGGACTACATAGCAAGACCCTGTCTGAAAAACAAACAACAGAAAGGTAACACCTGTTCAGAAAAGTACAGTGTAAAATACCTGTAACTCATAACTTAGTGTAGTTAGGTGGCTCCCCTCAGTCTTTGTGTGTGATTGTATGTATACATACTATTAAATAACATTAGATTACTGAGTACGCTGTACCATAATACTGTGATGTAAATTGAGCATATTTCCATACAGATAAGCATGGCTGCATCATATTCTGATATGTTGTCTATAATTTATTAAATCCTGTTTTTAGTTATTTAGATTGAATTTTCTGTTTTAAATAACAGTAAAGTATTTCTTTATATCTGAACACTGCCTTAGAGTAAATTCGTTCAGGGAAATTCCTGGATCAAAGGCCATCAGCATTTGTAAGGCCTGTGGTATAAATATTACTACAGTGCTCTCCAAAAAGGTTAGAATCCTTTGTGCTTTTCCAACTGCAGTGAGGTTATCCTTATCAGTAAGCTTCTGTTCATCTTGGATCTGTGCATTTAACATTTATAAATTTACGAGGCTCTTAAACAGTTATTTTTGATGTAAATCAGTTTCCAGCTAGTGAATAGTTATAGAATTGATTGAGTTGTTGCTAAGAATCCCAAGGATGTACTAAACGACTGCAGATATTTTGCCAGGGACTACAAAAGTGACTTCTACAAAGAAGGCTTTCTGTTGCAGGACCCAGTGCTGTTTTTACCCAGGCTGATTCCAGCACATTTTTGCGCTGGTTTTTCTCTTAGTCATTAACAAATTTTTTGGAAAAGAAAGGAAATTTATCCCTGGTGTTTGAAGAATCATTTAGCAGGTTTTTTGATTTATCAGAATTAGTCTGTGCCATCCTTTGAGGTAGACACAAAAAGTTGGCATGCTGAATGAAGCACACAGAAGGTGCTTCTGTTTTAACTTCATTGGGTAGCAGTTTCTGGTTAAGAAAGTCGATTTGCACTATTTCCATAAGAGCCAGAAAACTGCTTATGCCTTCTAGGTTGACTGCTAATTGATAACCTGATCATCCATTTTTTTCTGTGAAATGAGAAATTCTAAACAGGGATGTCTTATACATGCATTGCTTTTAAAAATTCATTTCTCAAAAGCAAGGCATGGCGGGTGCGTACCTGTAATCCCAGCACTCTAGAGGCTGAGGCAGGAGAATCCAAGAGAGTTGGAGATCAGCTTGAGCTATCTAGTGAGTTCAAGGCCAGGCTAAACTACATAGCAAGACCCTGTCTCAAACAAACAAACAAACAAACAAAAACAAAAAAAGTACTCAAGTGGCAGTCAGGAGGATTGTTCATTGCAAGTTCGAGACCAACCAGGTACAAAGTGAGCCCAAGGCTAGCCTGAACCACATAGTGCGACTGTGTCTCAAAAAGACAACAAAACAAAACAAACAAAAAAACATTTCCCTTGGTTCTTGGGTTGCTACTTACTTAGACATTACCGTTTTTCTTGCTGATATATACTGAACAGCTAATGGTCTTTGGCAAGGTTAGCATGTTTTGTAAATACATTCTATATAAAGGCATTTATTTACAGATTATTTGAATTCAGTGAAGTCAGTTAATGCTAATCTGTAACTATCTTATTCTTTTATCAGGATTTCAACTGAAAATGATTGACCTGATTTTTTTGTTAGTAGGTTAAAGAAGGAAAACATTTTCAACATTGTAGATTGTTAAGACTGTGATGAAAGGGCACTGTTTTTGTACTCTGAGTCATTATTGAAATTTCTTTGAAAATATATATGTAGCATTGTAATAAGGGCAAAGCATAAACTGGGAGGCCTGAAATGGAGCCTTTGATTCAAACCTAGTTCCTATTGTAAATATAATATACGTGAAATGTAAACTATAGTTGTGTTTGTTAGCCTTTATTTTTATCAGGAATTTCTAAAATGGTCTTTTTCTCACAGTGTGATTTAGAGTCCTACACTTGAAGAAAGGAACTCAATAGAGAATTTGTCCTCCTACCTCTCATTTCTCAGATGAGGAAGCTAAAGCTTAGAGAAGTAATTTGGGCCAGCGTCCTAGGTTCAGTGAGTGGTGAAGAAAGCTGGGAGTGGTGGTGTCTCCAGATGAATTTTCAGTGCTCTGTGTCCACCAGCCTTCTCCTCCTTTCCATGCACTGTATGCAGACATTTCCAGTAAGCTCCCACTAGAATGCGACCCTTGTGCAGCGTCAGGATCTGATGCTGGTTCTTGTTCTCTTTCTGGAGTTCTTGGGTAACAGTCTCATTACCAGAGCATTGGTATTCGCGTAACAGAATTTGTGTGGGTAGTAACGCCTTTTCAGTGCAGTCAGCTGATTCATTATTTACTGGTTGTTTCCTGTTAGTCCTGACAGGTACTGTGGAGAAGACCAAGATGAACAAAACAGACTTCAAAGCCTTCAGGTTTAGAAAAGGCAGACAGATGCCCAGGGTCAGTGTAAAAGAATACATGTGAGGTGTGTGGACGCCTAGAATCCAGCCTGGAGTGAGGTTTCTCAGTAAATTGAGGTAAATGAGAAGACTGAGAGGCTTCAGAGCTATCAGCAAGATTCCCTAAACTGCAGCTATTTTTTCTTTCTTTTCTTTTTTTTTTTTTTTTGGCTGTACCGGGGATTGAACTCACAACCTTGTGCTTGCCTAGGCCACTGAACTAGATCCCTGGTCCAACTGCAGCTATTTTATGGCTACCTAGATCAAGCTAGGGGGCACTGTTGACAATTGATGTTAACAAAATAGGCTGAGGCCAGATTTTTGAAGGTCACTGCTGCTATGTTAAGGAGTTGGATGTTACGTTTTTGGCTTTTTGTAAGAAGGTATAGAATGTATTTTTACTTTTGTTCTTTTTGGTTTGGTTGACTTTGAAGAGGCAGCACAGTCAAAGGGCACAAAATGTGAAAGGTAGGCTTCCTAAGATTGCATGTGAAAAGTCCCTCTCAGGCGTGTTGCCTAGCTACAAAATCCCTCTCCTAGGAGGCAGCCAGTGTCACTAGTTTCTTGTATGTATGTGCTTCTAGAGTGTTTTTACATACAGAAGCAAATAAAGACAGAGGAATAACACAGACAAGGCAATGTTGGTAAAAACCAAATGATAGGGAGGATGCAATGGGAGAACAGGAGGCAGAGATCATTCAGGGAGCTCCTGAAATAGCATGAGCTAGAAAGGGCTTTAGTTCGGACAGTGGAAAGTAGACGGGTCCCACACATGCTGCAGACAGCATCAGCAGGACTTAGTGATAGTAGGATGAAGATGATGAAGGAGAAAAAGAAGTTGGTTCAAGGATTTGCACCTGGCAGATCCTTAAGCTTTCTAGCCTGGGAACGTGGTGTTTGTGTTGCCATTATTCAGCTGGCAGACGCAAGAGGAAGGACTGTGTTTGAGAATGGAAGGCAGGAGATTGCTTTGTGCAGCAGGCATATCAGAGGCAGAATCTTTGGCCTTGTGATGCACTTCCATCCAGCCGGTCTGGATTTGAGTCCTGAGTACTACTAGGGTAGTGATCCACATTAGTTACCTGCTCATGCGGGGCTGGAGCTCAGAAGGTCGTTTCAGGGTACAGCAGGGGTTGAAAACTGCTGTACCGAGTATTAGTCCAGCCATTGGTGTTAAAAAGATGGTCAGAGGTACTGCAGTTGTTGTAATGACCAAAGAAAATAGTTAGACTCTTATGTATTACTGGTTGTTTTAAGGTTTCCCATTTAAAATGAAAACTCCAGGTTTGAACTCTGGCACACAGTAAGGAGCATGCACTGAAGAGGTATGGTTATTTCAGACTCACTGTGGGGAGGACAATCATTTCCAAAGTGCGGGTGAATCTTTTTCTTTTCTTTTCTTTTTTTTTTTTGCAGACAAATGTTTATTCCTTAATACTTGAAAATGTTACTGTTGAATGTTTAATGCGATATTGAATGGTGGTGGATGTGTGGCTAGAAAAGCTGAATGGACTGCTCATCTTTTATACATTATCTCTGAGTGGACATTGTCTTTCAGTTGTGACCACAGGTCAGCATGTAGAGATGGCAGCCTACACATGGGTCAGAGATAAGTTGTTTTAAGATTTAAGATTTTAAGAGTCAGAGCCTTTTTTTCTGTTTGCTTCAGGCTAGACTGGTCTTTGTACTGCCAGTTGACCTTTCTCAAAGATAGGTGTAACTCTCATACACTGAATGTCTTTCGGGAGCTGGGCCCTGCAGTGGTCTCTTGCTGGCATTATTATCCTGTTATCCTCCTACCAGGCCTAATAGGGTTCTCATGTATGAGTAGAGATAGTGAGGCTCAAGTTGCTGCCCCAGGATGATGCCCTTTTAG
>RJWT010048387.1:0-11156 GCA_004365215.1 Cuniculus paca | reverse complement strand
GGACTGGGCCAAGCAAGCAACAACTTCTCATCTCCAGTGAACTGAAGAGGTAGGATTTTCCAACAGACTCAAAACCCAAAAACCAGCTACACGTGGGAGATACCTCAGAGAAGCAGTCATTATCTAGGGGTCCAAAATACTAGGAAGAAAGCAACCCACCATAGGCAATTTACAAGCATCACCCCAGGAATTAAACTAAAGAAAGAAAAGAAAAGAAGAAGGCACTTAAACAAGATGCAGTCCCAGATATCCAGTTTACCAGAGGCAAACCCAGGTGGCAGTGACATGGGATGATCCAAAAGCCTCCCACCTGGCCTCCCTGAAGTGGTAAGCAATTGAATGAGGCTCTCAAAAAAATCAAAAATAATGTATCAGATAACTACAGAGATGGTGTCCATAAGAAAGACCATGCTTCGTGACACTAGAGCAGATACAGACAAAAAACAAACAAAAAAGACAAGTTTAAGGAAATCATGCAAGTCATGAATGCTCAGTATAGAAAGGAAATGGAATCCATAAGACGATTCAAACAGATATCCAGGAGAATAAAAATTCCATTGAAAGTATCCATAGCAGATTAAGCCAATGTGAGGATAGGATCTCAGGTATAGAAGACAGGCTTGCAGTTAACAATCACGAAAAGAAGGATTTCTCAAAAATAGCAAGGGACCATGAGAAATCCATCCAGCAGCTGCTAGATGAGGCAAACAAAAATAATTTAAGGTTGACTGGAGTCAATGAAAAGCAGGAGATAGCACAAATGATATAAAATCAGATGTCACAGATGTCATCACAGAAAACTTCCTTGGTAAAGAAAAAAAAATTGACATGCCGATAAGTGAGGCATATACCACTCCATTAGCCATGACAAAAAAAAAAAATTCGACAGCCAGGAAAATCATAGTCAACATTCCAGAAATGCAGCACAAGAATGGAATCTTAAAAGCTGGTAGGGAAAAGAAACAAATCACCTATAAGGGGAAGCCCATCAGAACACAGTTGACTTCTCAGCACAAACCCTTAAGTCAAGGAGAGTTTGAAGTGAAGTATTTCAGCTTCTAAAGGAAAACAACCTTCAACACAGATTGATGTACCCCACAAAACTATCTTTCAAAACTGATGGAGAAATAAGATACTTCCACGACAAAGAATATCTGAGGAAACTGCAAACAAGTACGCCTAAATGTTTTGAAGGACGTTCTAAAAAGAGATAACAAGAGCTGTAACTCCATGAATCCCAACAGAAGGAATCTAACACACAAGGAAAACAATTCAATGGAGGAAGGGAATAAAAAAGAGGGAGAGCCAACAACAGTAAAATCACATGACAAGGATACGTCAATATGTATCAGTTTTAACCAGCAATGTTAATGGTCTCAATTCACCAATCAAAACACAGACTGGCAGAATGGAGCAAGAAGCAAGATCCAACAATATGCTGCATACAAGAAACACATTTCATTCAAAAAGAAATTCACAGACTAGAAAAGCCAAAGGATAGAAAACAATACTCCATGTGACAAGAACCCAGAAAAAAGCAGGGGTAGCTATTCTATTGGCAGACAACGTGAATTTCAAGCCAAGACTGATGAAGAGAGAGAAAGAAGGTCACTACATCCTTGTAAAGGGGACAATCCAAGAAGAGGTAATAATCATAGATACATATGCAACGAATTCCAGCACACCCAACTATATAAAACAAATACTAACAAGCATGAAAAATCAAACATAAGACTAAGACAATTGTATTGGGGGATCTCAATACCCCACTGTCGCAAAAAGTCAATGAACTAGACAAAAAAATCCACAATGAAATGTTAGAACTGAACCAAACTTTTGAACAAGTGGACTTAGTAGATGAACACAGAGTGTTCCACTCCACAACATCAGAATACACATTCTTCTCAGCTGCACACAGAACACTGTCCAAAATAGGCCACATACTGGACTAGCTCACAGAACATGGTTAAGTAAATGCAAAGAAACTGAAATTATCCCATGTATATTATCAGTCCATAGTGCAATGAAATTGGAAATCCATGGCAAAAGAAATCACAAGAACTTGATAAACACATGGAAATTAAATAGCATCTTCCTGAACAAAACAATGGGTTACAGATGAAATTTAACAACCTTTTAATGGCTCCTATGTTCTCAAGGTAAAGTTCTAGCCCTTTAATTTGCCCACAACACCCTTCAGTAGTCAGCCTGAGCCCTGATCCCCCTTTAGCTATTCTCCTATCTTACCCATAAACAGGGTTCCATCCAGCACAAGGAAATTCCTTGAGGTCCTGTCAGCATCCTTGTCCATGGCTGCCACTGAGCAGGGTCTGCTGCTCATGGTGTACCTCCCAGTACCCTCTGCTTCTTCTTTCACTGACTTTTAAAAGACATTAGGCTCTGTGAAGGTGGACCACATGTCTCTGGCCACCTGCTCTTTTCCCTGCCTTTGTTTTTCCACTCAGCATTATTTCTTTTTAAAAAAAAAAAAAACCCTGAGTTATAGGCATTTTTGTAAGCCATTTCAAATTCTTTTTCAAACTGAGATGGGGTATGTTGATAAAGTATTGTCCACTTAAAAAAAAGAACACCTATGCTCATTAATGTATGTCTACTAACAGAAGATAAGATCTAACCTAAATTTCTCTACATAAAAAGAGGTTGACACAGCCTTCCCATTCCAACAGCAGAGAGGGAAGCTCAAAACAATGAGACAAATAACAGCGCCAATAAAGGCTTACAAAGATTCAAGAGTATTGAAGGTTAAAAGCAAGTTACACTAAATGCAATGTGGTATCATAAATTAGATCTGAGAACAAAAAGAGTATTTGTGGGGAAAACAGGTGAAATCCAAATACAAAACAGACTATGTACTGCACTACATAAAACAATGGTAATTTCTTAATTCTTGGCAAATATAATATGGTTATATAAAATTTTATCATTAGAGAAAGCTGGGTAAAAGTTATGCAATAACTCTCTGTGCTATCTTTCCAACTCTTCTGCAACTCTAATATTATTCCCAAATAAGTTTAAAATTTTTAAAAAGGAGTTGCTTCACAACTGTTTTTTCTCTCTCTTTTTGGAGGGAAAGGATACATTTTTCAAAACTTGCTCAACTTTATGATTAAAATCTATATGCAGAGTATATTCTAACATAACAAACCTGAGTACACTAAAAAGAAAACTAAATGGTACTTGATTATACAAAAGCTAGATACATTTATATGCATATGCTACTTCTCCCCCTTCTGCAAAAGTACAGATAGTTATCATTTGTTTAAATATAGGAAGATTTACATAGAAATTGTTTCTATAGGAATAGAAATGACACACAACAGATACAAGAGAGAAGTCACCTCCTGATAAAGGAGAAAAGCCGACCTGAGATTACTCAGCTACAAAATTTAATGAGTGCCCAGAAATTCAGAAATCAAGACTAATAATATTTTAATGTAATATTTTTATTCATTTAATTAGCAATACTGGGAATTGAATCCAGGGCCTTCACACTGAGCTACTCCCAACACTTTTTAAATTTTTTATCTTGAGTGGGAGTTCTTGCTAAGTTGCTAAATGGCCCCTGAGAGGCCCAAACTTGCAATCCTCCTTCCTCAGCCTCCCAGAGTACTCAGATTACAGGCATGTGTCATTAAGTCTGGTTCTACATAATGTTTTTAAAAATCAAAAATAAGGCACAGAAAGATTCCTAATTAACTACCAAATTCTACATAAAGATAAGATCAGTACATTACCATGTCAGGTCTTACTGGGGCCTGAGGTAGGGACGGGAACACCAGAGAGACAAGGTTATAGTTCTAATGTTTTAATTCCTGAAAGTAAAGAGAACTCTGAAGCAAAAAGAGCAACAGATTGGAATCTGTCTAGTATTTTCTACACTTTTGAGCACTTTGTTTTCTAACTAAAAATATAATAAAACCAAGGGCTAGGAATGTACCTCAGTAGCCTGCATGAGGCCCTGTGTTCATTTCTCCCTGCATTGCAAATAGTAATAATAATGCAACAAAAGTTTAAAAAGAAAACAATGTAAGCTACTATATGGCTTGGTAAACTATTTAAATAATCTTATAAAAATCCACTCTTACCTGAAAAGTGTGAATAGTTCTTGCCCATGCATGTTTTATATGACAGTATTTCATTAGTTTCCTAAAATCCACAGTTACTTCCAAGCCAGCCATATTACTAATAGTCAGAGATCTTCTCTTTCCAAGTGTCACATCAGTTACATCCTGCCATCAAAACAAAAAACTACTCTGTAGTTTTCAAATGTGTACACAGCAAAGATATTCTGTCTTTTGGTTGAAAATAAAATGTAAGCACCTTTAGTACAATTACAAATTTCAAGAAGCTTAGGGGTGGGGGTTTGACTCAGTGGCAAACTATGAGTTTAGCATACATCAGGCCATACGTTCTATCTCTGGCACTGCCAAAAAAAAAAGATAAATTTCAAAAGGCTTAAAATCTATACCTAATTCAATATCCACACTGAAATATCAACACAAAGATTTTTCAGTCCTTCAAACTTCACCAAGTACAAGATGTGATCAAAACATACAGCGAATGTTCGTAGTTGTTAAAATTTATTGCAGTAGAAGACACAACCCCCCTCAAAATACTGCTGTTGCTTCAAACACACTTATCACTCCCGCCACTTTCTGAAGCAGCTCTGGAGGTGCTCTTTCATGAATCTCTTTAGTTGTGCTGTCCCAATTGCCTCAATATCCTAAAGCAGCAACAGCAAACCCTTCAGAACGTTCAGTGGTAATGGACAGCTCTCTGTGGCACACACGCCACAGGTTCACTACCACTTTCCTAAGTAGACTCAAAACTTCACTTTTCAGGGTCATTTTGACTTTAGGGAAGAGCTAAAAGTCACATGGTGTCAGATCTAATGATTAAGGTGATAAAGACACACTGTCATGCTTTTATTTGATAGAAATTGCCATTCTAGAAGCACTGTGTGCCACTGCCATGTTGGAGGGTGAAATTATTGGCTCATGTCTCAGGTCTTTCCTACACACGTCATCTCCTAAAAGTTCTAAGAAGACCTGATAATATTCAGAGTTCACTACTGTTTCTGGAACAAACTCAGCTCACACAATTTCATCAAGATCAAGAAACACCATCAACATCATCTTCATGCTAGGCGTGGATTGGTGTGCTTTTTTTCACACAAGGATTGGATGATTTTCATTGTGAACTCTAAACTCCATCTCAGGATCATAATCATAGACCAAAGTTTCACCTTCTATGCCAACATTTTTTTTTAAAGTTAGAATCTGAAGCAACAGGATAGTGCAATTCCAATGAAATGCATTGTTCATAATTTGTGATTTATAGCACACTTTAAAACACATCATCTTCTCAAGGCAGGAGGATCACTGTGAGTTTGCAACTAGCCTGGGCTACATTGCGAGTTCAAGGTCAGCCTAAACTGCAGAGTGAGACCCACTCTCAAAAAATAAATAAATAAGTAAGTAAATATTAAAAAAAATAAGCACATCTCTCAACCACAGCTGACAGCAGACTGCACAGAACAAGTTGAAAGCAGTCACAGTTACTGCTGCTTCTCGTATAAAAGACTCCTGCCTTTTTGATCCAAGGCACTTAGCAGTAGCATTCAGTATGTTTTTTTTTTTATCACACCTTGCATTTTCCACATAGCTTTTCAAGAATATTATAAGTGTATGATGGTATATACAAAATGAGAACAAATATAAAGCAATCATTTCCATAGTTTCTGTATTTAAGCTACAACAAAGGAACCAATCACTTGCAGCTTATTTTTTGTGACTCAAACACTTCAAACTTGTTAAAAGTGTGCCTCATGAAGTCTTTCAGAAAAATATAAAAAAAAAATACCTCCCCACTCAATTATTCCCAATTATTCCAGCACAATTCTGATACCAGAACCAGGAATTAAGAGAAAACTACAAACCAATATTCATCATGAACATACACATAAAAATCCTTAAAAAGAAAACTTTGAACAAGTGTCACCCCTAGTATGATTAAATTCTGAATCAATTCTAGAGCAATGAACAAATATCTTTCTACTTGGTACACAGGTATTATTTTCTGACACTTACATTTGTTATGAAAAATATCTCTCCATTACATAGTCGAATACCACTTTCAAGTTCATGCTTATTTTTAGTAAAATCATGAGGAGTACCACAAAAGCTTTCACCATTGGCCTGTAGTTCACTATTTGGCTGAGTTTCAAAAGGACTTTCAGGAAGTAACTCTGAGAGGTATGCATTCCTGGTACAACAAATTTTATCATCAATTCCAAATATGAATCTCTTCTGATGGTCTCTAGGTTGAAAAGTGATAATACATCATCAAGCCTGGGAAAATCTCAATTTCATTTTGTTTAAATGCTCACTCAGATTCAATCCAATTATCAAAATGATTTCCACACTTTCTATGTATCACTTTGGTTCTCCAAAGATCAACAAGAAATCCAGCGCTCACACGTCATTTGATTACTTACGTGTAAGTTTTAAATCAACTCAAACTCAATGACATTTCGCAGCTAAATTTCTTGAAGTTATCAATTCTGATATAAATGCGCGTTCCCTCCATATTTTTAAAAGGTATCAACCTTACTGATTTTTCTGCAAAATTTATCTTCTCTCTAATCTCTCCTATCAGTATCCTATTTCAGGTCATAAAGTGCTTACATATATTTGTATTATAATAATTAAAATACTATCAGATTAATAGCAAGTTGAATAAATGATAATGATATGACAGTTACTATGTGATGTTTTGGAAATATTGCTTCACTACATTCTTTAAGCAAATTCTATATAACTTTTTTGGGTACAGAGGGGCAAACACTAGAGATTGAATCCAGAGCTACATCCCTAGCCCTTTTTAAAATTGTATATTTTGAGACGGTTTCACTAGCTCACTAAGTTGTTCACACTGAGTTCAAACTAGCCATTCTACCTCAGCTTCCCCTACTGCTGGGATTACAGGTTGAATATCTCCTTTCCCATATACAAAAAGTTGAAATTACCTACCCAAGATCACAATTCCTAGGACCCTGATTGTATATCCCCAAACATAACGCTTTTTAATTCTTTGTTAGGGTACCTGACACAGGTCTTTTATGTATCTTCCTTTAGCAAATAGTAAGCCCTACATCATAGGATGCAGGATGTCTGCACTGAGCAATGAACAGGTGCTGGTTGTTGGGCGCAGGCGCACAACATACTTTGCAGTGCTGAGTCCCTTAGGAGTCTTGGCAGCCCCTGATTGGCTGAGCTCTTGGGCGAGCAGGCAATAGATGGTTGGCTCCCTATTCTGAGGTGTCCTTACCTGATTGGGCTAGCCTATGATATATATAACAATAAACGAGCCTCAAGAGCAGTTCGGGGGGTTCGCCCCCAAAAAGGGCTCCCGTGTCTGCGTGTGTTTTCACTCTGCGCCGGTCAGCTGGTAAGTGTAAGACCAATGAATTTACTTTTCCTATGTATAAACAGAGTGGCTTTTCTCCACTCTAATTTCATAGGCATTCAGGAATGTGCTCCTGCAGGCACCCTATTGCTCAAGTTCTTGGAAGTACATACACACATGTCATAATTCTAGAAATTCTCCTTCACTCTCATGCTTGTCTTGGAGAAGCTGGAGGTTTCCAACCTGGAAACCACATGGAAAATATCATCCCTCATTTTTCTTATTTTACTCACTACCAAAGAGTCAATTCCTATAAATATGTATTTAATTGAAGAGATCGGTATATTTTCCAAATGAGGTAACCATTTTTTTAAATATGTGACTGCAAGTGACAAATATCAAAGCAAACAAAATAATAGTGAATCAAGGAAAGAGTGTCCTCAAAAATGCTAATTCTTCAAGATGCTCACCTGGTGAGATGGCCTGTGTAGTGCTTACAACAGCAGTCATTGACGAGGTCACAATCTTGCCTGAAACACATGAAAATGCATGGGTCACCTTAATGGTATCTGAAATGCACTGGCCATCTTAATGATATCTGTTATTAGCTCATTTGTGTTATAAACAATTATCATATACTGGATTCTGTGTGTGTGTGTGTGTGTGTGTGTGTGCTCATGTTGAACCCAGGGCCCTGTGCATGCTAACTAAGTAAGCAGTCTGCCACTAAGCCATACCCCAGGTGACATACTAGATTCTGGAAAAAATATTTTATAATTTTTATCTCCACATACACTTTTGTTCCACTTAAGATTTTCTCTAAATGTAATATTTGATAAAAAGAATCTTCTGCCAGGTCTAACAAATACTGTGAAATAAAGCAAATAGTGATGAACTATGAGGATCTCCCACTGAAACAGAATCTACATTTATCATTTTTTTCCATGCCTATATCTTATAGGCAACTACTTTGAAGATAACAATATGCAACATAGTAACCATTGTTAATCTCCTATTGTTTTGAAATTCTACATCATTTTTGTTCTTTTTTCATTTTAAAATAAAAAGTAAAAAAATAAAAGTTATGAAATTTAAAAGCTGTATCAGAAACATTAAAATTGTAAATTATTTACCTTCTAAATGCAATGAATTGTGATGTTTTTGCACTTCTAAAGTCATTTTCTTGCAGCAAAGCTTTAACCGCAGAATATAAATCTGGTAATTCAAGAGAAAAAAGTTAATACAAAAATATTTCACATGAGAAATTAATGTAGAATTCTTCATAAGGAGCCCAGGGAAAATAGCTCACCAAATGGCATACAAATCCACATCTTTCCCTACACAAGTTAGAGGAAAAAGAATACGGACTAGGGTTCCAGATATTCATGGTCAACAGAGAAGTCAACCAAGGGCCAGAACAGCTCCTAATTTGCAATACACTCAGATATTCATTGATGATTTGTGAGTGTTGAATTTAAGAAATGAGCAAACACACAAAATATGTTAAACTCCTAATATAAAACTTTAATCCCTATGGCAGTACTAGTAATGAGTTGGAATTTGAGAATCTATATGTTTTCTATGTTCTCCCATTTAATATTCACAACACCCACACAGGGTAGGTATTATATCCAGAGATGATATTCATTTGCTATGTACCAGTACACAATATCAAGGTATCTCCTATTTTCTAGAAAATGGTCACTAACACCCTAACACCACAATACCCAACCAATCTCCCATCCCAACCTTTTCCTCCTTCTTCCAGACCTCATGATTCAGCCACTAAAACATTAGATCTGGCACAGAGGAGCCATTGGGGCTCATGCCTACCAGCTAGTAAGCAGTTTGACCATTTATTAAGTCCATAGTATGAATATGAAAATTAAAGTTCATGTGGCAATTTTTCAATGGGGCAGGATAGATAACTTCCTCTTTAGATCTCAGATGGCTGACTCTGTGACATGCATGAACAACATCTTCCTTCACACTGGCATATTGATAAGCAGGTTTTCTCTTTCATACTGTCATAGTGTCACAGCAATGTTACAAAAAGATAACCATTTCTCAGGTGAAAAAGAATACAATCAATATTTGGGGAGACAATCTGAGGCTCTTGTGTATTTCTCTAGTAGCAGGTGAATCATGGGGGAATTTAAAAACCCAGACACTGTGATGCCCTGTGCTAAGAGGGCTAAGTTGCTTGCTGAGCCATTCACTCATTCATTCATTCATTCATCCACTCATTCATACATTCACTCATTCATTTTGATGAAGACAGGACTATCTCTAGAAAATGGCCAAAATTAAGCCTGCCTCACAGCCAACCCCTGGTGTGCCAAAACAAAAATTTTCAAAGGTCTCCCAAAATACTAGCATTTACACATACAGGACTGTGCTATGCTTTGTACCTTGCTTTTTTCACCCTCTGTGTATCATGTAAGATCAGTATTTATTTCACTGACTCTAAAATATACACTTTAACATCTCTAAAATTCTAGTTCAGCCATCAACACTGTTTTAGGTCTTTGTACTTTGCAATAATGAGCATAATTTACTTTAAAAGTCATTTCATTATTAATAAAGAAGTACTACATGCCTCTCTAAGGCATATTTACCCAATTTTCCTAAAGAAGGAACTAATTTTCCATCAGAAATGTTTAATTAAGATTAAAAAAATACAGGAGCATAGGAAAATGAGGGAAACCACGAATGAACAGCGTAAGAGAGATTTAGAATGTATGAAACAGATTCAAAGAGATATCCAGAAAATTAAAAACTCCATAGAAAGCTGGCAAATTCACTTAAAAGAAACTGAAGACAGACTTTCAAAGCTTGAAGACAGGTTTGCAGCCTGTGATCATGAAAGGAAAGATGTCTTAAAAATAACAAGGTCTCAGAAAGTAACAATTCAACAGCTGGTGGACAACTCAAAGAAGCATAATTTAAGAATAAAAATGTGAGTGAAGAAGCAGGAGTCAAGACAAATGACATTAGGACCTTATTTACAGATATAATTTATGAAAACTTCCCAAGCATGAAAAAAGAATATGACATTCAAATAAATGAGGCATATAGAATTCCAGCTAGCCATAACCAAAACAAATCTACACCCAGACATATAATAATCAAGATCCCAGAAATTCAACTCAAGAACAGAATATTAAAAGCTGTTAGAGAAAAGAAACAGATCACCTATAAAGGAAAACCCATCAGAATCACAGCAAACTTCTCAACACAAACCATCAAGTCAAGAAGAGGCTAGAGTGAAGTAAATGCAAGTCCTGAAAGAAAACAACTTCCAACCCAGACTGATGTACCCTGCAAAATTTTCCTTCAAAATTAATGAAGAAACAAGATACTTCCATGACAAACAACAACTTAAGGAATTCATGACCTCCAAACCAACCCTACAAAGAATATTAAAGGACATTTTAGAGAGAGAGAAAAAGGACCATAGTCTCAGGAACAATGGCTGAGGGGGACCATCAAGTGGGGCCAGTCAATTGAATGGAGAGGAAAAACAGGGAGCCAGTGGCAGGAAAATAGCATGACAGAGACAATGCAGTGCAAGAGGGCCTCAAGGCACCAATAGAAAAAAACACAGGCAGAGTAGATCAGGAGACAGGATCCATCAATATGCTCTATACAAGAAACGCATTTAACTAGAAAGAAAATTCACAGACTGAAAGTCAAAGGAGAGGGAACAATGCCCTATGTGACAGGGA
>RJWT010048386.1:0-11157 GCA_004365215.1 Cuniculus paca | reverse complement strand
TAAAAATGTTTCAAGTTTATCTTTTTTTATGTCAGAGTGGTACTCCATTGTGTATAAAAACCACATTTTCTTTATCCATTCATTCACTAATGAGCATCTAGGCTGTTTTCAAGATTTAGCTATTACAAATTATTCTGCTATAAAGATGGGTGTGCATATATTGCTGTGGTATGATGTTTTTATTTCTTTTGGAAAGGTACCAAGAAGGGGAACAGCTGTGTCAAATGAAACACCTGGTTTTAGTTTTTTGAGGAATTTTAATACTAATTTCCATATTGGTTGTACCAATTTACACTCCCACCAACAGTGGAGAAGTGTTCTTTTTTCCCACAGCCCCACCAGCATTTGTTATTGGTTGATTTTTTTTTATTATTAGTTTTATTGGTACATTTTAGATATGTATAATGAACACATCTGTCATAGGGAATTTGTACTGTAGCATATTAAAGTCATTCCTATTAATAGTTCTTGAGAACTGAATGATATTTGGGAATATTGAAATTGCAGATTAAATTCTTCAAAACTAAGAGGTTAAAAACATGATTTTTCTCTCTTTTATTGATCATAGGAAGTGTGCAACAGTCAATTAACCGCAAACAAAGCTGGAAAGGTTCTAAAGAGTCCTTGGTTCCTCAGAGACATGGCCCACCTCTAGGAGAAAGTGTAGCCTATCGTTCTGAAAGTCCCAACTCGCAGACAGATGTAGGAAGACCTTTATCTGGATCTGGAATAACAGCATTTGCTCAAGCTCACCCAAACAATGGACAGAGAGTAAATCCCCCACCACCTCCTCAAGTAAGGAGTGTCACCCCACCTCCTCCTCCAAGAGGCCAGACTCCCCCTCCACGAGGTACAACTCCACCTCCTCCATCATGGGAACCAAACTCTCAAACCAAGCGGTATTCTGGGAACATGGAATATGTAATCTCCCGAATCTCTCCTGTTCCGCCTGGGGCTTGGCAAGAGGGCTATCCTCCACCACCTCTTAACACTTCCACCATGAATCCTCCTAACCAGGGACAGAGAGGCATTAGTTCTCTTCCTGTTGGCAGACAGCCAATCATCATGCAGAGTTCTAACAAATTTAACTTTACACCAGGGAGACCTGGGATTCAGAATGGTGGTCAAACTGATTTTATGATGCACCAAAATATGCCTGCTGGCACTGTGAGTCGGCAGCCACCCCCTCCATATCCTCTGACGCCAACTAATGGACAAAGCCCTTCTACTTTACAAACAGTGGGATCTACTGTGCCTTCATCATATACAAATGGAAGCATGCCTCAGTCTGTGATGGTGCCAAACAGAAATAGTCATAACATGGAACTTTACAACATTAACATCCCTGGACTGCAGACAACTTGGCCTCAGTCATCTTCTGCTCCTACCCAGTCATCCCCAAGCAGCGGGCATGAAATTCCCACATGGCAACCTAACATACCAGTCAGGTCAAATTCTTTTAATAACCCATTAGGAAATAGAACAAGTCACTCAGCTAATTCTCAGCCTTCAGCTACAACAGTCAC
Organism: Cuniculus paca; assembly: GCA_004365215.1. Taxonomy (NCBI): domain Eukaryota; kingdom Metazoa; phylum Chordata; class Mammalia; order Rodentia; family Cuniculidae; genus Cuniculus; species Cuniculus paca. The sequence goes on along the minus strand of RJWT010048386.1, from coordinate 9,631 downwards.
TGCGATCACACCAGCTCCTATTCAACAGCCTGTGAAAAGCATGCGTGTATTAAAACCTGAGCTACAGACTGCTTTAGCACCTACCCACCCTTCTTGGATACCACAGCCAGTTCAAACTGTTCAACCTAGCCCTTTTTCTGAGGGCACCACTTCAAATGTTACTGTTATGCCACCTGTTGCTGAAGCTCCAACCTATCAAGGTCCACCACCACCTTATCCAAAACATCTGCTACACCAAAACCCACCAGTTCCTCCATATGAATCAATAAATAAATGTAGCAAAGAGGATCAGTCTAGCTTGCCCAAGGAAGATGAGGATGAGAAAAGTTTTGAAAACGTTGATAGTGGGGATAAAGAAAAGAAGCAGATTACAACTTCACCTATCACTGTTAGAAAAAACAAAAGAGATGAAGAGCGAAGGGAATCTCGTATTCAAAGTTATTCTCCTCAGGCATTTAAATTCTATATGGAACAACATGTAGAAAATGTCCTCAAATCTCATCAGCAACGTCTGCATCGTAAAAAACAACTAGAGAATGAAATGATGCGGGTAAAACCTTTTGAAATATCTATTTTTGTATCTGATTATGTATTGGTATTTATTTTAAAATATTTTGCTCTAGTATTTTTCTTCATATAACTAAATTAATAATAATATATTAGTCATTTAATGAGCAAACTACTTTTTGGTTTTTTTTTGGTACCGGGAATCGAACTCAGGACTTTGTGCTTGCCAGGCAGGCAGTGTGCCACTGAGCTATATCCCCAGCCCTGTAAAGTACTTTTGAATATAGCATTTTATAGTATTTCAAAATTTACTCAGAATTTCATATAAAAAAAGTTCTTGTATAAACTAAGAAAAATATAACTATGGCATATAAATTTAGGTGTATATTATCCCTTTTTTATGGAAATTGGAGCAAGGGTTACTTTGTAGGCTTACACATTATCTTGAAACATTAAAATTCAACTAGGAATATCTCAGTCATCTCCTGACATACATAAGAAACATTTTTTGTGGGTCATGGTGACTCATGATTGTAATCCTGACATTCTGGGAGGCTGAAGCAAGAGGATCGACCAAGTTCAAGCCCAGCCTGGGCAACTTAGTAAGACCCTGTCAAAACCCTGTCTCAAAAAAATAAACTAAGGGTTTTTGTTGAGGGATGTAGCTCAGTGTGAAAGCTGTTAAGGTCAATCTTCATACCAAAAAAAAGAAGATGAAGATATATTTTTTTACATTTCTTTTTAGGTGTAAGCTTTTGGGTTTATTAATCACATAGGTCTAATTAAGTATCAGAGATGTCTCTTCAATTATTTACCCCATCTAATTTTATTTTAATAATATCCTAGAAAAAAATACCCAAATTATTAAGTAAAAGTGTAGTATCAAGGAGATCAGCATAAGTAAATGCTTTAGTTTGATCTATGTTGTGATTTCATGTGGCTCTCTTTAATAGATATTATGGTAGTACTGTCATCAGCACTGTTTTTATCACATGTTTAAAATTCAAAGACTTCACTGCTAATCTTACATATATCACTGAAAGTCTGAGAAGCTCTAATTTATGATTAAACTTCTTGAACATATTTGAGAGAACTATTCTTTTAAAAATGATTATTCCAAATCTGATTTTACCATACAGTATTGTTATTCTCACTATAAATTGAATTATGTTAGATGAGAAATGCCATAATAATCTTTGATTTACTCATATTGTTCTTAGGATTTCTTACTAGAGTCTGTCTGTATGTATTTTCTTAGTTTATTTTTCCTTTTTCCTCTTCACTTTCACTAATAGCTGATTTAAGCTTTTATGGTGTTGGAAGCTTTGCTGACTTCTGTAGCCTCCATTACTGTGTAGGCAAGTAAGATTTTTAAGAGAAACAGTTTGGTACTAAATCTAGCATGCTAGCCTTTCTGAAAGATTTTGCATGCAAATATGTATCCTAACAGAAGCATGAGGTTGCTATATTTGAATTAGTCTTACATTTCTAAACTTAGATCCTACATTTCCAGTTAAATTATTTTTCTATTTACATCTTTTAGTTCTTTATTAGCCAAAAGAAACTTTTTCCTTTCTAAATCTAAGTATTCATATCTTCTTAAAAGTTTTTTTGTTTTTGTTTTTGTCTGCTTTTTGAAACCTCTGTAAGTCACACTGACTATTCCTTGAAACATTCGAAAATACCTAAAAGATATTTTCCACCAAAAAAATATTTTTAACCAGGTTGTCCTGTCTAAATGAGGAGAAACTTAGCATTTTGTGTTAGTGATACCCTGTGACTCCCAGTCTTTAATGACCAAGGAAAGAGAAAAGACTGTTTGTAACTATAGTTTATTTCTTGAGAATGGGAGAAAGGGTTGGTAGGTTATAGAAAGCTTTCCTTTGTTTATAATGCATCATTTTTAAGAATACATGAGACCAGAGTAGAAGAATTTTTTTTTCATGAAGGATAAAATGTGAGGAAGAATGTCTGAGGGCTAGGCATGCCACAAAAGGAAGCATTTAGTAAAGGCAGTCTAATCCTGTAATTTGGGATGAAGCCAGGTATGTTGGCACATGCCTGTAATCCTAGCATTCTGAGATGCTGAGGTAGGAGGATCACAAATTCTAGCCTAGTCTAGGCAATTTAGTGAGACCCTGTCCTGAAAAGGTGGTGGGGGTGAGGGTAGGGACTGCATGGAAAGAGTTGAAAATGCATGTTAAAAGGTACTTGTTTTATTGCACATTTGGAAGCTATTTTTGAGTGTACTAGAGAGCAGAAAGCTGCCTGTTAGTATCCTCTTTTTGGTCTCAACAGCTAAATTTGCATATATACTCACCTTGTATATCCTGTTAACTGTTTCTTAAGCTGCACTTTTGATTTTCAATTTTCTCTGAAATATATTCTACATTTCTAACATGCTTTATTAAAAATTATGCATTTAACCTTTATACAATGTGCCTGATTTTTTTCTAAGCTACTTCTTAATATTCAATATTGAAGAAAATTCCTCATTTAACATTTAGTTTATTTACTCAGGTTGGATTATCTCAAGATGCCCAGGATCAAATGAGAAAGATGCTTTGCCAAAAAGAATCTAATTACATTCGTCTGAAAAGGGCTAAAATGGACAAGTCTATGTTTGTCAAGATAAAGACACTGGGAATAGGAGCGTTTGGTGAAGTCTGTCTAGCAAGAAAAGTAGATACTAAAGCTTTGTATGCAACAAAAACTCTTCGAAAGAAAGATGTTCTGCTTCGAAATCAGGTTGCCCATGTTAAAGCTGAGAGAGATATCCTGGCTGAAGCTGACAACGAATGGGTAGTTCGCTTATATTATTCATTCCAAGATAAGGACAATTTATACTTTGTAATGGACTACATTCCTGGGGGTGATATGATGAGCCTGTTAATTAGAATGGGAATATTTCCAGAAAATCTGGCACGATTCTACATAGCAGAACTTACCTGTGCAGTGGAAAGTGTCCATAAAATGGGTTTTATTCATAGAGACATTAAACCTGATAATATTTTGATTGATCGTGATGGTCATATTAAATTGACTGACTTTGGCCTCTGCACTGGCTTCAGATGGACACATGATTCCAAGTACTATCAGAGTGGTAAGTGAACTCTTAAAGTTTATTTTAGTTCATAATAATGTGATTTATTTATGCAGTAAAATATAAGATGGTATCATCACTGGATGGGAGCCAAAAGACCTGGGGCAGGTCTTTACTGAATAAAGTGAGGTGAATTCTTTATGCACTTTATTAGATTTATAGAATGAAAGAGTCTTGTATGTTTGTTTGTTTGTTTGTTTTGGTGTTTTGAGACAAAGTCTTGCTATGGAGCTCAAGTTGACCTCAAATTCAGTCCTCTTATCTTGGCCTCCTGAGTGCTAAATTTGATTGTTTCTAAATATTATCGACATTTGTAAGTTAACCTCTATACAAAATTTTATTTTGAAATATATCAGACAACATTTTTGAAGAAATTTGTTTTATTTTATAGGGAAAAAAACACAAAATTTCAAAACAAGATAATTAGAGGGTGACAATGGTTAATACATTGCATATTGTTATCTTTAAATTAGTTACTTCAGAGTGCAAGATATCAGCATTTAATTGTCCAAACAAACCTTTCTTTTCAATGAACTAAGAGAAATTAGTAGTATAACTATCTTAAATATCTATCTCTCTATATATATACACAGATACATAATTTCCTTCAGCTTCTCACACTAGGGAGACAATACGATGTTTACACTCGCAAGTCTGATTTCACTTATGAGCATGGCCTCAGGTTGCATCCGTTTACCTACAAAAACCTCAAGTTTATCCTTTATGTCTGAGTAATATTCCACTGTATAAAAATACCACATCTCTTTTATTCATTCTTTGGTTCATGGTCATTTAAGTGGTTTCCAAGATACAGCTATTACAAATTGTGCTGCTATAAACATGGATGCACATAGATCACTGTGGTATGATGTCTTTAATTTTTCTGGGCGTTAAAAACAGCAAGGGAATAACTGGGTCAAATGGAACCTCCAATCCTAAATTTTTGAGGAATTTCTACCCTGATTTCCACAATGGTTATATCAGTCTGCACTCCCACCAACAGTGGAAAAGAGTTCCTTTTTCACCACAGACCCTCCAGCATTTGGTATTGGTTGATTTCTTGATAATAACCATTCTTTGCAAGGTGAGATGGAATCTCAGTGTTGTTTTAATTTTTATCTCTTGAATGACCAGTGATGTTGAACATTTTTTCAAATACATATATTTGCTGTTTGTATTTCTTCATCTGAGAAGTGTGTATTCACCTCAGATGCCCATTTTTGGATTGGGTCTTTAAATTTGGGTGGTTTGTTTTTTTTAGTTCTTTATATGTTCTGGATAGTAATCCTTTGTTTGTTTTTTGTTTTGTTTTTTTGCGGCACCGGGAATTGAACTCATGACCTCGCACTTGCCAGGCAGGCACTTAGGTCACTGAGCTAGATCCCCAGCCCTTGTGTTTTTGAGACAGGGTCTCGCTATGCCATTCAGGCTGGCCTTGAGCTCACTTTGTAGCCCAGGCTGGTCTTGAACTCACAATGATCCTCCTGTCTCAGCTTCCCGAGTGCTGGGATTACAAGCGTGAGCCACCACCCCCGGCTAGTAATCCTTTGTTTGAGGAACAGCTGGCAAACATTTTTCCCACATTGTGGGTTGCCCTTTCACTCTGTTGGTGGTTTCTCTTGCTGTGCAAAAGCTTTTTATAAGACGAGTTCCCAGTTGTTGATTCTTTGTGACAGTTCCTGTGCGATCAGGGTTTTAGTCATAAAGTCTTTGCCTACACCAGTATCTTTTTGAAGTAATTTTTAAATGATGCTCCCTATCTACCAAGATAATATTTTAGACTGCCCATTTTCTTGTCTTTGCTTCAGAGGTAATCATTACTTCAGAATTTTGTAATCTGTTTTTTACTTTCCCCTATGTTTTAATCATGTATGCATAGATTCCTGAATACTATGTTAATTTAATTTTTAATTTTGAATATTTATTTAAATACAATCATCTTATATGTATTCTTCTATATTGACTTAGGTGTTTGAAGTTTCTCCATGTTACTGTATATAATAGTTACTTTCAATGCTATTTAGGATTCCATTATGTGACTGTTACACAATTTAATGCTAAACATTTTATGTATGTGATTCTATTTAATCCTGTGACACTGTGAGGCAGTATCAAGAAGATAAAACTTTAGTTAGCTGAAGTAACTTACCCAAGGTCAGACAGAAATTAAGTGTAAGGGCTAGGCCTTCAACCAAGATTTGTCTGATTACAGGGCTCATATTATTTCTACCATACCACACTGCCTCACCAAGATCCCTTCAAGTGCTAATGAAAGTAAGTTGAGTAACATTTGTTGAATACTTACTATATGCTAGGTACTTTATAGATACTCTTAATAGTCACAGCAGTCCTCTGAGGTATTATTAGCTTCTTTTGTGAATACACGCAGGTTGACATTAAATGAACAGAATTTGGTGTCTCCCAAGATTCATCTTAATTATTTGTGGTTCTTCGTAAAAATAAGATTCCTAGGCTCTATTCCAGTCTTTTGAGTAAAAATCTTCACGAGAGAAAATCATATTTTAATGAAACTTCCCAGATACAACATAATCATTACAGTTAATTTCAGATACAGTTCTGTAAGTGACTCCATCCAGTCGTGGCTTTCAATACCATGTACTACTATATGTCAGTGACTTCCAAGTCTCTTGTTGGAAATGATCTCCTTGAAGTCTTAATAACATTTTTTTCCCAAATACTAATACTAGGGATTGAATCCGGGTTTTATGCATACTAAAGAAGCCCTCTACCATGGAGCTACACCCCAGTTCTTTGAATAATATTCATAAACCTAGCTGCTCATGACTTATCACTTAGCACTGAGTAAATTATATTTTTCTTAGTGTAAAACTTTTTCTGTATCTATGAAAATTGGTCCTTATTAGTATCAACATCACCAGTGATTTGGCAGAGTTTGTGTTTTAATTTGTCAGAAGGGAGAATGTTAACCCTAAGTCAAGAAATTAAAAGATTAATTAAACAGACAGGAGGTTTATCTCTTCTTTGTTGCTTTATTTTCTTTTCACTGTGCAGGTGACCATCCACGGCAAGATAGCATGGATTTCAGCAGTGAGTGGGGTGATCCCTCCAGCTGTCGATGTGGAGACAGGCTAAAGCCTTTAGAGCGCAGAGCCGCTCGTCAGCACCAGCGGTGTCTAGCACATTCTTTGGTTGGGACTCCCAATTACATTGCACCCGAAGTGTTGCTACGAACAGGTAGAACATTTATTTATTTCATAAGTAATCTCAATAGGCCAAAACTTACCACTAGAATATCCCTTATTTTTCAGATTTTGGGAAAAATATTGATCTGACAGTATAAATTGGTGATTTAATGTTAATACTGATTGTATTAATTCCAAGCATTTAAAAAGATTGCTTATAAATAACTATAATTTTGGTATCTTTAGGCTATACACAGTTGTGTGATTGGTGGAGTGTTGGTGTTATTCTTTTTGAAATGTTGGTGGGACAACCTCCTTTCTTGGCACAAACACCTTTAGAAACACAAATGAAGGTAAGGTACAGAATATATACCAAAATAATTGTCACAGAGTCCTATATTATATGCCATTATTTATTAGTACAGGTTGAGTGTCCCTCATCTGAAATGCTTGAGGTCAGAAATGTTTCAGATTTTAAATTTTTCAGATTTTTTTATTTGCCTATATATGCAGAATGAGATATCTAAACATGAAATTCGTTTGTTTTCTTGGTTTGTTTGTTTTATGGTGCTGGTGATGGAACCCAGGGTCTCATGCATGCTAGGCAGGCACTCTATCCTTTATATTTAATGTACGCCTTATGCACATAGCCTAAGGGCAGTTTTACACACCAAGTACAGTACTCTACCACTCAGCATCGGACCTTTGTACTTTGTTTAGACTGTGACCTGTCACATGAGGTGAGGTGTGGAATTTTCCACTTGTAATGTCATGTGAATACTTAAAAATGTTTTAGATTTTAGATGGGCATGATTGCACACATCTGTAATGCTAGCACTTTGCAGGGGCTGTAACAGGAGGATTGCCAAATTTAAGTCCAGCCTGGGCAGTTTAGGGAGACTCATTGCAAAGGCCCTGGTTCAATTCCCAGTATTTAAAAAGAAAAGGAAAGTCTTGAATTTTAGACCATTTAATATTTTGGAGATTTGGATAGGGATGCTCAACATGTGCTTCACTTAGAGCACTTTAATCTGAAGTTAAAGAAGGAACCCAAACCGGGTGTGGTGCCACACTCCCATGTTTCAAGATTTCTTCCATGAACTCTTCTGTCTGAAGAATTTCTTCAGCAAGATTTACTGGCTCTTAATGTTATCTGAAAATGTTTTTATTTTACCATTGGGACATTGTCACTTGATATGTGTCTTACTCTATTTCTTGTTGCTGTATGGAACAGCTGAGACTGAGTAATTTATAGAGAAAAAGAGTTTTGACTCATGGTCCAGAAGGCTAGGAAGTCCAAGATTGAGTGACTGCATCATGAAAGCCTCATGCTCCTTCCTTAACATGGCAGAAGTTAGAAGTGAGGAGGTATGTACGGAAGAGACAAAACACAAGGGAGAGCCCTGCTTTGGCAATAAACCGCTTTTGTAGTAGTAACCAGTCAATCTAGTCCTGTGAGAAAAGGAACTCAAATTCATTCCTGTGAGACAGCGTTAATCCCTTTGTGAGATCCCTTCATGAGGCAAATCTGTATGATATGGTGCCCAGGCTCTGGCTGAATTGCCCGGGCTACCTTAAACTTGAAATCCTTCTGCCACAGCCTCCCAGGTAGCTGAGATTTCAGGTGTGTGCCATCCCCTAGCTCAAAGTCTCTTCAAGGCTTCACCATCTCTTAATACTATCACATTGGGGACCAAGCTTCAACACGAGTGTTGGTGAAGCCAACCTATATCACTATATAATTTTGCATTTCAGTTCTTGCAACACTTTAAAATGTCCACTTCCTTCTGTCTTGTATAATTTAAAAAGACATCTGTAATCATTCTTATCCCTTAAGTAATACATTACTTTTTTCTGGCCACTTTCTTTTCTTTTCCTCATCACTTTCAATTAATTTGTCTTTTTCTTTTAGAATTATAATCATGATGTGTCTATGTATAGATTTTTTAGTGTTTATTACCCTATTTGATGTTTATTAGTCATCCTGAATTTATAGGTTTATGTCCCTTATCAAATTTGGGGAGTGTTCAGCCATCATTTCTTAAAATATTTTTGTGCACTTTGTCTCCTCTTAAGACTGCAGTGACAGAAATGTTAAACCTTTTGGTATATTCCCACAGATTCCTGAGGATCTATTCTTTTTCTTTTTCTTTTTTTTTTTTTTTTTTAGATAGAGTCTGACTATGTAGGTCAGGTCGGCCTTGAACTTGTGGCAGTCCTCCTGTCAGCCTCCCAAGTGCTGATATTACAGGTGTGCACCACTATGCCCAGCTTTCTATTCGTATTTTAAATCCTTGTTCTCTGTTGTTCAGATTGTGTAATTTTTATTAATCTGTTCTATTCACTGACTCACATTGTATCATTCCCATCCATTAGTTTTATTTTTTATTCAATCAAATTTTATTAGTACATTGTCGATATACATAATGATTGATCACATTCATCATAAGAGAATTCGTACTTGCACATTTTATAACTTGATTCTTTTTTTTTCCTATTCCCCAACCCTCCCTTCAATCCCTCCTCTCCTCTCCATTTACAAAAACTGTGTTTCCATTTTTTCCTTCTTTTCTCACCATCCATTAGTTTTACTTTTCTTTTGTACTAGGAATCAAACTCAGGACCTGGTACTTGCCAGTCAGGCACTTGTGCCACTGAGCTATATACCCAGCCCTAGTTTTACTAATTTATATCTTCAGTCACTTTGCAGAGGTGTTGTTACATTTCTATACTGCTTACTTTTACTGAGGGCACTTTAATAATGGCTATATTCAAGTTTTTGTTAGGTAATTCTAACATCTGTGTCTTCTCAACTTTGTTTGTTGGTTGTCTTTTCCTTTTTTTTGTTGTTTTTTTT
>RJWT010048385.1:0-11139 GCA_004365215.1 Cuniculus paca | reverse complement strand
AATGGCACAAAAAGGTGACTTTAAAAAAATTAGACTGAATAATGGCCATGAAGTTCTATGCCTAGTCTTCAGTACTAGGGGCTAGGAGCTGTTCCTTTACTGAAATGTCCTGGAGAAAATAGTTGAAGAACCAAAGTTGGAAGCATAGAGAGAAAGAAACTTAAACTGGATGAGGAAAGTTATTTACATGGACTAGAATGTGGGCAAGAAAGAAACAGAAGGTCACAGGTCCAATAGAAAAGAAGGTACCCAGAATTTAATTGGGAACTACTAGGATTTATTTAAAAGTCAAAGTCCACTGGAAGGAAGAGAGCTGAGAGTTATTTCTGGGGAGATGATGCTAATATAAAGAAAGAAACATAGCGCTGATTGCAAACCACATAAGCCCAGCCACATGCACCATCAACAGAGAGAAGCAGTCAAATTGTGTTCTAGCACCAGTTTGGCCCATTTTGTTCCTACCTGGTTTTAGCTCTTGAGCCACAGGATGTACTGGGAAAATGAAGAATGGATAACTCCAGAGAAAGCACCCAAGGCCCCAAGCCCAGCAAAACACACCTTTCATGCAGGAGGCCCCACCTGCTGCTTTAACTGATGCACTAGTCGGTCCTTCTCCCGCTTGAGGGCCATAACTTCTTCCTGTGTCTTTTTCTTTTTGGAGGCCGACAATTCCAGCAAGGCAATATTAGCATCTTTTTCACTGATTGCCGCAAGAAGTGCTTCCTGTCTGGTGAAAATAAAGATTATTGTGATTATTTTAATATAAAGTGGGAAAACCCCCAGACAACAGGCATTTAGAGTAGAAATGAGCCACAGGCTATGCTCTCTGAGAAAGAAACGCAAATAGTGGTTAAGACAAATTCCTTTCTTAACACTTAGAATGGACAAAGCAGATTGGATTAGAATCCCTGGAACTTGCACATGGTATCTTCTGAGAGAGGCATCTTTCAATGGTTTCATGAGTACAGCTACAAATTAGAAGTGGAAGACGCTCAATCAATTCATTTCTAAGACACTTGTATCCATCTATCCATTTCTGAAGTAAAGTTCTGGGTCTCCAAGGCAATCCAACAAAACTAGGTAAGAGTTTCAACAACAAGTATTACTTTTTCATGAAATATTTCCTTTTGAAGACAGACAAAGATATTTGCTAGGGTCCCATTTCCATTCTCAATTTATTTAGTGATGGTAGCCCTATTCTCATTCCACAGGCTTGGCCTTTGCCATACAGCTCCTTGCCTTCCAGGTTTTGGCCAAATGTATTCTCTGCAGAGTCCTTCTCTGGCTGCTCCCTCAAATAGCACTTCTCCATCTTCTACCTTAAGTCCCAGTTAGGGTTCTGTTATGCTACACTGTTTAATATTTTCTATAGCACTCTTCATCACTTGACAAGGTCTTAGATATTTTATTATGTGTTTGCTTTATAGACTAGCTGCTCCATGAAACTTGGGCTTCATCTGTCTTGTGTACCACCAATTTTCCAGCTTGTAGAAGAGCTCAGAGAATAATGGGTAATTAAGAATGTTGATTCAAAGAATACACATATTCACAGACTACTTTTTACAAATCTTTGACAATATCACTGGTCATTTTTCTTTTTAAAAAATCAGAATGATTTGCCTCCTGTCCAATGATCGTGGTCTGCTGAGAAATTTAAAGTTGCCTCTTTTTACCTTTAGTGTCTAATTTGACTATACTTGTCACATATTTTAACCTGGGATTTTCTTTGATATTTTTTGACTAGGAAATGGCTCTCTGGGTATGTTTCATTGATATCCCCTCCAGGCCCACCATTTGTATAATTCATGACACCTTAGAAAATCTCAGAGCTCCAAGGAAGCCTCCACACTGGGTACATTCTGTAGAGACAAGTCTCAGGAGAAAACCTAGTCATTATCCTGCTTTTGCCTTTCCTTAATCTCTATTCCTAGACCAAGCCTCCTCCAGATGTTTGGACAAGATGGTCATTATTTGGATCTCAGATGTTTTTCCATTTTGCTGCAGGGATTTCTATGGACTTTCTCAGGTCTCATTAACTCCAGGCAGTAAGAGCTTCTGTCTGAGGATTAGACAGTTGTATGAGCAGCAGAATATGTCAGGAAATATCTCCACTTTCCAGAAGGGTAACAGTACAGCATGGACTACCAGCAGCAGCATTAATATTTGGGTTTACAGAGACTGCTTCCTCTGGATAACATCTTGAGACAACAGATATGTTCACCCCTCACAGCCAGTAATATTTCTATGAAGGCCAAACTGAACAGGCTAAGCCAACTTCACATCAGGGAAAGCCCATTTGCTATCTGCTTCACATTTAGCTACAACACACATATTCTACAGCCTCTGCCCCAAACTGAAATGTGTAAGTAAAGCTTGTTTCATAGAAACCATCTAAAAAACCAATAAGAGGAAAATTAAGAATTGATGGTAAATCATGCTGCCTGATTCTTTATATTTATATGCAGTCACTTAAATGCTGATAATAATCTTACTGAAGTAAGGTTCTATTCTCCATGAGTCTTTCATGTTTCTGTACATCTTTTTTTTTTTTTCTTTTTGCGGCACCGGGGATTGAACTCACGACCTTGTGCTTGCCGGGCAGGCGCTTAGACCACTGAGCTAGATCCCCAGCCCTGTTTTTGAGACAGGGTCTCACTATGCCATTCAGGCTGGCCTTGAGCTCACTTTGCAGCCCAGGCTGGTCTCTAACTCACAATGATCCGCTTATCTCAGCCTCCCAAGTGCTGGGATTACAGGCGTGAGCCACCATGCCCAGCTTGTTTCTGTACATCTTACAAGTAAAGGCAATTATCATCTTCTTTTCTAAAATCTTCCAAGGATAGTTGAGTTGTATAGTAACTACTCTTGTAAAATAGAGGTGATATCTCCCTTTAGTAGACATGCTTACTGTCCTATATAATAGTGTCTCCTTCCAAAGTAAAGGGCAGGAATGTTATTGCCCATTATAAAATATTCAAGTTCCCTTAGTGCTACTGTCTTATAATGCAATCAACTTCACCTTTATGTGGCTCATTCCTCCGGCCTCCACAGAATGTGAACAAGGGGAATCGATATGAATACATGAACACTGCTGTCTGCACTATAAGCAGTAAAATTCTGTCTGGCCCAAAATTCTGCTGCCATTGACATGCATTACACTGAGGTAGCTAACCTGTGAGCATACCAATAGGAGAAATCTCAGACCCTTCTCAGATACACATGTATATACAGTAAGATCCCTAACATACTCACAGGGGAAAAATTAGAAGAAAATACATCAAAATTACAATAGTCATCATTTCACTATGGTAGGATGGATTGACTTATCTCTTACCTTTTTTCTGCCTTATGCTTATACCTCCCACAAAGTATCATAAAAGCAAGCTTTTAAAAATTATAAGCAAAGCTCTTCAGTCAACAAGCAAATGGCAAGTGCATACTTCAAAAGCCTAGGAAAGGCAAATTTTTCTCATTTTCTCACCCAAGTTATTTATGTTTTGCCTCTCTCTTTTGTTATGCTCAGGTAGGTATATACACACATGTTGTCATATGCACACAACTTTTGGTACAATCTATATCAACTCCCATTTAAAAAGCTGCAGTAATCTCCTAACTAAACTCTATGGGTCTACTTTTTGGTTCCTTTAACCCATTTACCTCTTTAGTCAAAATTTGGCACTAAACAGCTTTAATAACCATTAAATGTCATCACCAACCCAAAGAATGATTATTCCAAACTTGCTTTTCCTTATAATTTTATAATTTAGGCTTTTAAATATTTAATACTTATTTCTCCTCTCAAAATACCATCAACCATCCCAGGAAATTAATTGTAATTTTCACTTTACTGTTTGAAATGAATAAATTTCCAATTCTTCATAGGTGTTATCATCAAATACAGCTCCAAATTAAATTATTCCTAATTGTTAAAACTTAAAACACATTTAAAATCATTTTATAAAAGTACATTTACTCATTAATATTCATATGCAAACAAAATAATTCATTTTGTTCTTCATAACATTTTTTACTTTTGTTTTTGTCACTTTTTTTGCTTCTGTTTTATAAATACTGCCATTATACAAACATAAAACTCTAAATAAAATAGGTGTAACAAAAATCATACATATTTTGAAATCTTCATTTAAATATTGGGCCACTGTAATGCTTTCACTCTTTTGTTTTATCTGGTTTTATATTATTTTGTTTTGTCTGGGTTTATTGTGTGTGAATGTATGAACAACCATTTTGAAGAAAACAAGAGACACTAGGGTAGCCATTGTTAATCTCCTGTTGTTATGTTTTGAAGACCTGTATTGCTTGCAGTGTTCTGTTCTGAAATGCTATGTTGTGTTTGACTCTATTCTGTTTTGTTCTATTCTCTTTAAAATAAAAAAAAGAAAAAAAGAAAAAAAATATTGGCCCAAAACTAATGATTTCCCCTAGAATTAGTTTGAGATGTACACTCAATAATTCTAGTCTATTTAAATCAAGGAGTAATGAGCAGAAGATCACAAGGTGTATACAATTAGAAAAGTGGGACCATTTCATACTTTTGAATATTTGGAAGGGTGTCTGAATATGTTAAGACATGCCTGGCTGTCATCTATTTATAAAAGGATCCAGGCTAAGCCAACTCTGAGTTCTGTGTTGACAGAACACAATTACCTTTGTTTATATGAAACAAGTTTTATAGAAAGAGGAAAAGAACTCTCTACTAAGGTGGTACACTTTAGCTAATAATTTAAATCACTGTAAGCTAATTCTGCACAGTTATATATAGATTTTCATAATCTCTGCTCTAAAGGTCAGATGTTTTTCAGAGTGGAGGATACTAGATATAATTTTATATAAAGAGTAACTTCATTTTGCCAACCTTTCATCAGATTCTACACTTTGACAATTCCTGTGAGCTAAGTTGCTGATACATTGATACAAAGCACCTAGTGATAAATACAACAAAAACCACACCAAGCCCTGTTTTGAGAAAATGGCCAATGTTGGAATAAATTAAGAGACTTAAATTAAATACCCCACCACCACCATGTGAAAGCTTGGTTCAGTCATTCATACACTAGGAAAAATGGCATATTTTCAGTTTTAACCCACTATTAAAAAATAAAAGGTCTGAGTGTAAAGAGTATCCTAGCAACAAGACATTTGGATATAAATTGGAACATAAAGAAAAATTATTTCTCCCAATAAATTCAGAAATTGTTACTGCCCAATCAACCTGAAAAGGATTCCTGTAAGTTTGAAATCATTTCAGCACTTAATCTATTTTTTTTTGTTTTTTCATAGATAACATGAGAATTTCACATAAACGTATCTTTAGACAGTGAGTGGGGTTAACTACATACTGAAAAGTCCCTGCTTCACAGTACACATACGAAATAAAGTATATATTGAAGGTTTGCAAAATTATCTCTAGGACACTGCCATACTATAGTATACAGTTACTAATGTGATCTGTCTATGCCCCAAAATATAGTTTAAAATATGAAAAGGAAGCCCAAATATGCTAGGAAGGAAGATAAGATAATGCAAAGAGAAATAAATCTATAGGAGTCTGCTGAATGCCAAGTTAAGAAAGTAGATCATAGACAGCATTTTATCAAAGTGCAGCCTAAACAAATGTCAAGGGGAATAATTTCTTTAACAAATAAGGGCAACAATGGAGGGGAAAAGCGGGAATTCTATGCCCTCCCAGGCATTTAGTCAAGGTTAACAATGGATAAAAGTATGGACAAGAACACATTTAATAACCCTAAGTTGTCATTCAGTTTGTAGGAGGTAGTCAAGACACAGCTAATAAGACACCAAAAAAATGGTTTGAGCCACCCTGAAAAAAAAATCTTCCCTGGACTAAAACAAAAGAGGACTGAAGGGCATCTACTGCCAAGATAAATGCCTTCTCTTGTATATTGCCTGTGGGCTAACCTTCACAGAGCTCTCCAAAATCCACTGATGGTAATACATGACCAAAACACTTATCACCATCAATTTAAAAGGGAGCTTTGTAAACATTGTTTCACCCCTGTTGTTGTCATTCTATTAATGATGATTTGAGCTCTGAGAGGGGATCTAAAATTAATTTTAGGAGCTGCAAACAAAGCAAGCCAATTAGGGACTGTTATAAATTGGAATGGGGCAAGAAGCATGAACACATTTTTTTTCCTAGTGGGCTCCTTTTTACTTAGCTGACCCATCTTTAGGAACACATTCAATTACAAAAGCAGATGCTTGAAAAAAATGCATTCCATTAAGCAATATTTGGATAATGACATAGGAGGTAGAACCTAGATTATGTATGGTGCTCAGCCTCAGGCAGTCATGTTCCAATCAGACTGTGGGAAAAAAAAATTCTGCTCAATCAACTTTTCCCAGTTAATTACTGTTTTCTTTCCCTCATGACCCTGAAGTTTCAACCATAAGTTCGGTAGGAGGTGACTTAAGGCAGAGACTGAAAAAAGATCTTAAGATCTTATTCAAAACAGCTTCTGTCTCACCTCTGGGTGGAAGATTGGGTGGAGGTTTGCTGGGGTCAGCCGTTGAGACAGATGTTCATCTACCTCAATTTTAAAAGGTGTATTTTCAAATAGAATCTTGAGAAGGAAAAGTTCTTTGATATCAATTAATATCCTACCTACCAGTATAATGATGTATGTGGGATGCAGTAAAGCCCACGCAGAAAGCAAAGCAGCTTGCATGAGGTGCGGCCCACAGTCTGAGATACATTTGAACGAGCACCAGTCTCAGCAAGGACAAAGAATACACCAGATATGTAGAGGCTGGCCTTTGGCGGCCCAGACTCCTTAATGTGGTTTGCTCTCTGTCGCCCACCTAAAATTGACCTCAAAAAATAGTTTACCCCAATTACAGAGAATTCTGTCTTTGAAACCTAATAGCACACACCTGGAATTTCCTAACACAGGGAACATAGAGTTTTGTGCAAGTTCACTGCTGTCTGCACCAACTTCTATCTGAATCCTAGCTTGGTGTAAGATCCAGAGAGGCAGCTGGCCCCCTGTGTAGGTTCCTCCAAGTGTAACTGGCTAGGAAGCTAGCTCACAAATGCCAAAACTGCTGCTAAGAGATGGCAATGGCAGTGCCACTAAGCATTCTCCTACAAGGGTGTGTTCACAAATGTGAAGTTAACTGATTTCCCCATATGGAAAATGTCCAGGGCCATAAGAGGATATATGCCAGGAAGAGCTACTGGTTCCATTCTAAACTGCTTTGCCAATTCCCAGCGCTTTTGAGAATTGACAAAAAGGCAATGAAACACGGAAGGGACCACTGTCTGAGTCCATGCACCAGTCATGTGTGAAGTATGACTAAAAACTGTATTGGATCTGAAAGGAAGAAAGAAAAGAAAAAAGAGAACAAGGGAGAAAGGAATGAGGGGGGATTTCTTTTGAGCACCTTAGCTTACTATAATCTTTTTTAACTTAGCCACACAAGTAGCGTATCACTCAAGTCTTTCAGAGAAGGTATCAGTTTTCAGTGCCTGAGCTTTTCAATCAAATATACCTGGGAAATTAAGCAATATGTTTTGTTTCTGTGACCATAGGTAAGTTATCTGTTGTCTCTGAAATATAAATTAAATTTAAATAAAAGAAATAATTGCAACTCTCTCAGACATTTAAAGAATTAAATGTGATAAAGCCTATACAGATTCTGTTTGGTGTCTAACATAACCACACAATATATGTCGGAAATTACTCATTATTACATAATATGGACACCAAATTTAAAGATTTGAAAGTTTTGTGTTATTTTAAACTGTGCTCCTCTTTGTATGAAATATATCTAAGCATGTTAATGATTCTCTTACTTTAAAGATGACTTTCAAAGAAACCTCTAAAATTGGTTTCTGTTAAGCTGCACATTTGACTTTCATGAGCTGACATCTGTTTCACAAACAAACCTAAAGGAGAAAACAGATTCTGAGTGTAGAAAAAGATCTGTTGACCATAGAAAAGTTGCATCCCAGACAGCTAGGCCTGACTTGGTCAATAACTGTTCATTATCATTCCAGCCAAAAGGCCACACAGAGGTAGGCAGGATGTGATTTCACACAGTATGAGAAATGAAAACATGTTCTCAAAGGCAACCCTTTAAAAGTCAAGGTCAAGTGCACAATCTAACCAATGTCAAACAACATCAAAAATTTCTTCCGTTAAAAAGAATCTCTTAAAAATTGGTAAATTTTGAAGGCAGAGAGGATGAATGAAATGGACTTCCAACACGCGTTTCAAGACTCTGTGTCAGTGTGGACTATTAGGTGAAGATCCTTGTTCATTCTTGTTATTCCCACTCAGTGACAAGAAGGCTTTTCTGCTGCCTGTTCAACTCTGCTGATGTGGTTTCTATGTGAAATACACTCAATCAGAATCCCTGGGAGGCTACTGGTTATGGATAATGAGAAAACCAAATGAATCTGGACCTCACTGTGGGGCAGAGCTTTGCCCAGTGTCTACCTAAACTAAACCTATTGTCCATGGGTGATCAGTTACTGTCAAGAGATTTATTCCATCGCATTAACTTTTTGGTTAGAAATAAGCAATTGCCAGAGAATTGCCAGCACTTGCCAATGTTTAGCCCCCTGGGCCTCTAGTCAATTTTTTTTTTCTTACTGATAAGTGAGATGTACATGTGTGTATGCGTGTGTATATATAAATTTCTGTAACACAATATATTTTAATTTTCCTTCTACTGTACACTTAAAATGTCTAAGATTTATTAGTCAGTTTTTGTACAAAGAAGCAAATTGCTCTCCTATATTGTGAACTAGATGTTTCCTTTCTTAATTTGAGTGTTTAGTGTTATATCAAACCTTCCTTTGTTTATGTTTAGATGGAATAGGCTATTCCCACAAGCTACACTGTGATGAACAAAATAGACTGTCATGTTATTGCTGTGAGGAGGATATATGCAAAAGAGGACACATTTTAGAATTTTGTTTGCACAACACTTTAAAAAATCAAATTAAGTTTCTACAGAAGAAATTTTTGTAGAGAGAAACGTATAAAATCGAGTTTGCTGGAGGCAGCTCCTTTGAGGGAATCTCTATGAGGAGGTATAAAGCAACTGAGCTTCTGCACAGGGTAAGGAAACAGGAATTGCTGGATGTGCTGTAGGTGAAGGTGGTAGCCAAGCAGAGAGCAGGTTTCTGGGAGGGATGATTTTCACTAAGGAGGAGGATTACACAGATGTCCATCAACTCAAAGCTGTTATTTTTTTTGTTTTGCCTGCTAAAATCTAGATAATAATTTATAAACTAGAAAAGTTTTCTTTTGGGAAGATGATGGCTTTTAAAGTATCCTCAAAGATGTAATTCCTCATGTAAGTGTCTCAGTTACTTTGAGAAGTTTGGATTTTAGGTCTGCCATCTTGTGGCCATCGCAGCAAACACTGCCATTTTCCTTTTTTTTCTGAAGTAGCTACATTTCTGTAATTGTATATTTTTAAAAAGTACCAAAAATAACTTATAAAAATAGAAAAAAGCATTAACTATGAAGAGATACATGATGCAGAGGTAGTTATGCCATTTTGCATTCTAATTTCCTTTCTGCTAACATTGTTTATTCTTTGATAAAAGCCTAGATTCAAATGATTATCTATCAAAGTATCAGCTTATCATTAATATAGGATTGGGCCACCTGAGGATCCAGTAAGGAGGTGACAAGCATGTTTTAGGTGTCTGATTTTTGCAAGCTTTTTCGTTGTTGTTTTTTAAAGAAGGTCATTAAGTAGATACAGATTTGCTTCCAACAGGGTCTCAGCATTTCTGTACTTAGCATGGCTTTGTTATGAGAACATCCAGAATAAAATAGATTGCAAGTTCAAAGTAAGCTTTATGCCTGGTAACTTGGGGAAAACACATTTCAGGAAGTAATTTGAAGGTCAGATTAGAAATATATATTTCAACATTGTGAGGGAAAGCAGTGAGACCAACTTTAACTCATCTGCAATAGAACTGAAGAAGTTGCTATCATGCTACGATGAAAACACGAGGAGCTTGTCTAAAGCCCACTTACTAACCATCTGCTATATGTGCAAACAGAACAAAAGGCAAATGCACATGGCCATTTTCCTGGTGAGATTTCACCAATGTATCATATGCATAAACTTAAAAATGATGCGAGAGCATATTCAATGACCACAAATTACTTTTAAAGTCCAAAGAACAAAAGTAGAAAACTATGCATCTACACATATATACTTTAAGTACTGTATTACTAAGCAATTGGCTCAAGAGATATCCATAACAAACATCTATAGGATTCAGAAATAATGAGAGATTTTTTCTATAACTTACCTGAAATTTCTGGATTCATGAATACAATATGGGAGACACTACCACAGTGCTCCTTCTCAGAGGGTGAGGGAATGCAAAACCAGACAATGGATACTGAATGAGAGTCTGGTAAACTACCTGAAAGCACTCCACATCTGGAAAGAATTGTGAGGGAACCAGCCCAAGACACAATGGTATAGAAAGCAGCCTCAGATTTACAGTATGGGTGGCCTGTGGCTCATGGAAATAAAATTTCCACCTCAGAAGGAGTGATCACTGGAAGTAGGAATATTTGTATCTGAAATTTTGAAGTCCAATCTGAGGCAACCAAATTGAACAAGCTCCTCAGGTGGCTGTTTTTTGCCACAAAAGCAAGACCAAACGAGACTAATCATCAGAGTCCTGTCCTTCAATTCCTTCAACTCATTTAGTACACATGTGCCAAGAGCACATTGTGGACAAGGTACCAGGAATGAATATATATATATATATATATGAAACAGTCATCATCCCTGCTTCCTTGGAACTTGTAACACTGCAGACTCGAGAAATCCTGCACACAGTTAGAGGACAGGCCAACCCTTTGGGGATGGCACAAAAGATACCTCCTTCTATTACTGTCAGGAGCAAATGCCCCATCATACAGAAGATCATGCAGAGAAGATGCCCACAAATCTTGTGTACCAATCCAAAGCCTAGACATAAGAATCCATGTGGCATTCCACCTACATGTGCTAAAGGTTGGAATAACTGATTGAAAAGCTTCTTCCCACATCATCATCTTCAATTTGATCTGAATATTCAGTGCAAACTAGGGGCTTAGAAACAAGTAAAAA
>RJWT010048384.1:0-11153 GCA_004365215.1 Cuniculus paca | reverse complement strand
CCCTCCAAAACCTCATGTAGTCATGGGGGTGGGCTTTTCAGAGGAGATTGTATCTAGTGCGTGGTGCTGGGATCAAGGGTGTGTGATTAGTAAATCAGTCCACTGACTGGTTTGGCATAGTTCTGGTTAGGATTAAGGGTATGAGTGCTACACCTGCCCTAGGGCAGGTAGCCTGCATACAATATAAAGAACAAAAAGAAAATAGTCTTTTCTGTCCTTTGTTGCTTTTGCTACCTTTTACGTACCATGAGCTGTTCTCTGCTACACCCCTCTGCCATGTGTCATCCTGCCTTGGAATCAGTCAACTATGGACTGAAACCTCCACAAACCTTGAACTAAATAAGCCTTTCTCCCTTTAGCTTTGGGTGTTGGGTATTTTGTCTCAGCAATGAAAGAAAAGTAACTAAGATACAGGCATAGACAGATGAACTAAACAGTACAGAAAAATAGACTCAAAAATGTATTTCCACTTCAATAATACCAAATGAGACATTCAGACCACTGGATAAATAACCAACTTTTCAAACAGTTATGCAGGGCCAATCAGATATCCATATAGGAAAAAATGAAATGTGACCACTTTCTCACATATCACATTAAAAATATGGTTTGAAGTACATTGTAAATCTAAATGTGAGAAGTCAACAAAGTTTCTACCATGAAAGTAAAATAGGAGAATGTCCTCATTCTTTCAGGGTATGGAAAGATTTCTTAAATAGATTATGAGAATTAATAATAAAAGGAAACTGGTTAAATTGGACTTCATTAAAATTAAGAATTTGTACTCCTGAAAGCACACACATAAGAGAGGAAAGGGTCAAGTTGTGGGGAAAGATGTCTGCAAGGTTGGCAAAAGGAAACTGCAAATTAAAATGAGATTTGACCAGGTTCTTCACCAAGATGATAATCTAAGCAACCATTAAACGTTTTTAAACATATGACCTTTTTGCCAATTTTTCATCACAGATGTTAAAATGACCATGGTTAACACCAATATAAACATTTACAAAGTATCATATAGGCCCAGTATTGGTATATTAAGTGAAAATATAAAATTTGATGACTATGGAATTGAGTTATATAGAAGCTTAATTCAGAATAAATAACTGGAAAACATGAAGATCAACAATTAAGGAAATGCATATTAAAAACACAAGATCTATACATACCCAGAAACAACTAAAATTTAAGATTTATCAATCCCAGATGGAGGCAAGAATTCAGAGAAATAGAAATTCTCATACGTCACGATGAGTATGTAAATTAGCATGACCACTTTGGAAAGCTGACTAGTGTTCTTCCAAATTTATACATACTTATATCCTATGACCCACCAAGTTACATATAGTTACATACTAAATACAAATGTGGAGGGCTGGGGGCCTAGTTCAATGGTACAGCATTTGTCTGGCAGGTGCAAGACCCTGGATTTGATCCCCAGCAGCACAAAGAAAAGGGTGTCAAAGATGTACAAAACTCTTCATAGCAGCACTACACTGACTATCCCCCAAACAAAATCAACCTTAATGTATACTAATAGTAGAATTATTGTATAAATTGTGTGATATACAATAGAATACCAGACTGTTACTGAAACGAAAAAAAAAAAACCCTGCAAGTATATGCATGAACCTAACAATGTTGAGTGAAAGAAGTTAGATAGAAAATATATACTACATAACTTGAAATACAAAAGTTCAAAATCAGGCAAAACTACTGCATGAAGTTTATTCCTTCTAAAAGAATTAGTTCCTGTTTAAAAGCTCAATTGTTATAGAGGGGATAGGAGGAAAGCTCTGGGGTACTAGTCAAGTTGACTTGGGTAGTGATTAAATGGGTTTAGTCATTCAATAGTTTATTGAGTTCTAAATTATTGATTTGTGTTCTTTTCTATTACATATGTTGCTTTTTACTATAAATTTTAATGTAATTAAATCATTTTAAATTTAAGTTAATCATTAAAATAAATCATTAAATTAAATAATTTCAATTAAATTGTTTTAAATAAACTATCCCTAAATTATTTTCTAAAACCTTAGGTTAGGACCAGTGTGGTGGCACACACTGTAATCCCAGCACTGAGAGGCTGAGACAGGAGGATCACTGAAAGTTCAAGGCCAGTTTGAACTACATAGTGAAGCCCTGTCTCATAAATAAATAAATAACCTCAGTTTAATATCAGTCAGTCTTGGCTTTCAAGGGAGGCAATAAATTAAAAAGATCAAGAAATATTTGACAAATTAAATTGCCATGGTTTCAGTGAACAAACAAAAGCTTTTAGTTGCTGTTATTTGTGATTATTTGTGCTTCTGAGGAATAAATAAGGACTACCACTAGCAGAACCACTCGATGGTTAAGTATTTTAAATATTTTACTTTATTTTTTATTAACATGTATTAACTATACACATTAATGGGGTTGAGTGTGATTTTTTTCAACACATGCATAGAGTGCACACTAATCAAGTCCAGTTTTCTTTTTATCCATGCCATCCACACCCCTCACATTTTCCAACCTCTACCAACCACTATTCTACACTCAGGCAAATTTTTTTTAGCTTACCCTTAAGTAACTTGAAAAACATATAGAAACTTAAATCATCAGGCACAAATTTCAATGTAGGATTCACAGATTTTTATTGAAATAGGAGAGAATCATTATTTTAAATACTTTTCTGGGAATAGAATATTGCATTTGGAAAGAAGGTTGACAGATCATCACTTAGTTTGACAGATAAAACCTGACATCTGAAGAAAATGAATAACTGATCATATTCAAGGTTATACTTGTGCAGAAAAAGCTGGGAAAACAAGTCTGTTCCTAGTGCAAAGCATTTTCTATTTCTCCAGGCAACTTGCTCATCCTAATACACTTTTCATTGTTTTGAAAAAAACTTATGAATACTGAAAATGAAGTTGGAAACTTTCTTCTGGGCCTGCTCTTTAAAAACAGGAGGTCATTCTGTTTGCCTTGTTTTGCTTTTTGTTACTTCCTTTGTATTCCGTTCTCCTGCCAGAATGCATACCTTTGCCAGTGCAATGAATATTTTACTGAGAAATTAGCTATACTTTTACCTTCCAAATTCAGTTTTTAGATAACAGTATAATATAATGTCCAAGTAAGTAAAGACATACTTAGAGGAAAGTACCAGCCCTACAATAAGCACGTATTTATCTTTTATATTCAGGGCTTGTGAGTTTCCAAATCACCTAAGAAAACAGTTGGGTGACAGTGAATGTCAACTGTGAAGGAAATCTGCAGTAACTATTACATTTCAGTTCTCCGTATATTTTTATTCCCATTATGTCTATTACTTGGTAACCATGGAAGCATTAGCTCACAGAGAAAAAATAAATCTGAAATATATAGTTTGAATAAACTGGTAAGACATCTCTTTCAATAACCATTATATTAGATTCTTTTCACTTTAAGAGATTTAATCATCAATTTCTAATTATATGAAGAATACAAAGACTTCTTCTTATACAGTAGTCAGGAACCAAATAGCAGAGCTGATATTGAGGTTACAGATCATGAATGTCTGTAAGGTTAATAAAACCACCCTATCTAGAAACATCCTTAGCATTTATCATTTGTGAAAAACAAATAATTTATTGTTTATAAACATCTGTGGAAGCATTCAAAAAAACTTGGTAAAGGTGATCACTCCTGATAAGTTTTAGACGAAGAGCTTTTAGTGAGATATTTTTATTTTCTTTTATACTTTGAATTTTTATTTCCTAATTTTAAAAGAATTCCAACTAATTAAGCCATCCCTATTTACAACTTCACAAAGTATTTATTTTCCTTTTAGTGGCACTAATCTCTTCAGCAAACATAGCTCCTTTGGGTGTAATTTTACACATAGTTATTGTTTAAGTTTTTCAAGTTTTTCTGCTCTGCTTTTTAACCCTCATTTCTCACTGTAAATCTGGCTCAAAGCAGCTAGCAGGGCTCATGTCACAGCCTAAATGTTCTTCTATATCAATTAGTCTCCTATTCTCAATCTCAGTCTCCTGCTCTGCAAAGTCTCAGGACATGGGCAAAATGTAGACACATTTTTGTCTGAGATTTACACATTGTCTCTAGCCCAATTTCTAATGGAGTCCTTCTTCCTAACTGAAACCTCATGAGCCTGGCTTTTATTGTCAGCATTCCTATCAGCATTCTGGTCTCCTGACCTCTGATCAGAATCACCCATCAGACTCTGTTGAAAGCATTCTGGTCATTGGACAATTAGCCTGTCACATGCTACTACTGTGGTATATGCTATCCTCCTTTCTTGCCTAGATGACTAAAAGGCAACTTAATCCCTCTGTTCCTTCCCTTGTCCCCTCAGTCTGTTTTTAACCCATCAGCCATAGTGATCTTCTAACCTAAGTCAGTTCATATCTCTCTTCTGCTTGAAACTCTCTGAGGTTCACTAAAATCATGCAGAGGCCTATAAGTCCTTGCCTCATACACACACACACACACACACACACACACACACACATTACCCTTCATGCATTGCCAACCACTCTCCCAGCTCTCACTTAGAGGATGTCCACTCAACCACTATGATTCTCACCTTGGTTCTCACATTAGAGTTATAATATTGGCTGTTTCCTCTGCCTGGCACATCATTCCTTCATGAAGCCACATGATTTCTTCCTTCTCGAATTTTTCACTAAAATGCCACTTTCTCAATGAGACAAACACTGAAATAATAGCAATACTTCTCCCAACCACATTCCTTATTTCCCTTATTCTGCTTTATTTTCCCATGGCACTTACCCTCCCATACACTGTAGAATTTGCTGTGTAGACTGTTGGTAGACTGTCTTCCCTCACTGTAATGGAAGCTTCATGAAGTAAGGACTTGGCAGATTTGTTCACTGAAGTATCAAAAGTCTGGACAAGTACCTTGGTACATTGTAGGTGCCTGATGAATGTTTACTGTTGAACTACACATTACCTCAAGGCCTTCCACTACTACAGCAGTGTCTGTTTCTCGACCTTTTGAAATATCTATGGCCATAGGATTCTATGAGAACCTAATAAAAAGTATCAACTCTTTCTCAGGAATGTACATGCAAATACACAAACAAATCATTGTTTCATAAGTCTGTGGACTTCCTAAAGATCATCCATGAAAACCTAAACCCAGCCGGGCATGGTGGCGCACGCTTATAATCCCAGCACTCGGGAGTCTGAGGCAGGAGGATCGTTTCAAGTTCAAGACCAGCCTGGGTTACAAAGTGAGCTCAAGGCCAGCCTGAACAGCATAGTGAGACCCTGTCTCAAAAAGCCAAAACAAAAAAAGAAACCTAAACCCATCAGGACACATAAGCTGGTTAGGTGTCCTTAGAAGGTCATGTGCACCATGAATGGAGTAAGTTTTTTATATTGCAGAGTAAATCCATAAACTGCCAGGAGTCCCATATTACAATAAGCACTGGAATAGCAACTTCAAGAATAAGGGTTTTGTCAAAGCAGGAAAGGCTCAGAATAACACCACGCTAGGACTAGGATAGAAGATAAGTAAAAAGACACCTTCAAGATTTCCTCTTCCCATCTTCCTTGCTACTGTCAGTCTCACTACTCCTCCAACCTCCACCAAACTCTGCCATGACTACATTAAAGGAAGATCAGAAAGCAGGAGCTGGGTCCCATAGGAGGGGGGTTCATATATAATTTTGGAGTGAGAAAGACCCTACCAAGAAGATGAAGTTGAAAGTTGAAGAAAATTTCAATGGCCTCCCAGTTGGGACAGTCACTTCTAATTATTCATTCATTTTTGTGTGGGTGTGGCTACTTTAAAGACTTCCTGGAAGAAAGAAGAAAAGGAAAAATGTTTAAGGGCTTTTTATACCTCTGCAATATATAATCAAAATCAATCAGAATTATAAAGTACTAAAAAAAGGGGAAATACTTTTATTCTAACACAAAAGGTATTTTAGAGAAAATGAATGGTCTCAATTTTCTTTGCAATGATATTTTAAAATAGCAGACCATTAATTGAAAAAATATCCAATTGAACAGGCTGATCTCACTTGGAATAGTTGGCCTTTCATTTCCCATTTACTTTCGTGCAACAAAAAGCCAGCCCAGGTTAAATAATATAAGGAGCAGGGATGAGAGAGAGTAAAAGTGTAGCCCAGAAATAAGGAAGCAAATATAAAATTCAACACAGCCAGGCTCTTTCCAGGGAGTTATGGCTACAGCTGTGAGAGCAGAATAATGAAGCTGAACAGAGTCATTGTTTTCGATGTCCATGTAAAGGGTCACTGTGAAGAAAAGAGGCTTGGAGAAGCCCACTCATGCAGACAGAGTAGCATCTTGAGGGCTTGGGCAGCCCTATCAAGAGAAAAGGGGGTACAGCAAGAGTAAAGTGAAAGAAACATATATTGAAAAAAATCTGCCAGATCAAAAAAGCAGCGGTTTCATTTGTTAGAATTTTTAAAATACTTTAAATGTTGCAGGCAAGTTTGCCAGGTGAATGGCAATGTTGTTGAGTCTTCTCAGGACCAGAGTGTAAATTCTATGTTGAAAAATCCCCTCAGACTGAAGAGAAAAAAGTGTGTATTGTTGTGCTGTTTCTATAAGGAAGTGACTGATAAGAATTCTCTGTCCCCTATGAATGGCTCTGAACTTTGCCTTCCTCTAAGTACAGGCCCCCCAATAAGACTTGTTGGAAATAAGGACACACTGTCCTTGAAAAGCAACTCAGATTTATATGGTTTTTCATGTTCTTGACATGAAAACTTTATTTTTGAGGTTCAGATTGCCTCAAAAATAAATAGGTCAAATAAATAAATAAATAGACCAGAAAGCTTCACTAATGTCATATGCCTACAATCTCTTCTTTACAACATAGGACCTAAAAGCCCTAGTAAAATCAGGGCAGAGAAATGATTGCATGTTGGCTCCCACATGCTGTCCTTGAGATAATGCATACCTACTTGGTACTCTTCATTTCATATCCCAAGACCCTCAGTCTCCAGAGTGCTCCAGTCTCCAGGAAATAGGAAGCACCCAGAAGTTCAAAGTGTCTTTAAGATGAAGTTCTAAATGCCCAGGAAATTTTGAAAAATTAGTGAGAGCTGTCCTAACCTCTTCTCTATCCCTATCATGAATTTAGAATCTTACTTAGTCTCTAAAGGATTAAACACAATGTCTTGTGTTTACTTTTGCTTCCCTATCTTTGCCCATCCATAATCATTCATTCTGCTTTAAACTCCTTCAGCACAGCTCCCCTGTGATACCAAACCAATATCTGACTATCTCTTCCCTATGCTAGCATGAAGAATAAATCTAAATGTCTTCCTAGGAGAATCCTTTGAAAGGATATTTGAACAAAGCTACCAGACACAGCGGAATAAGACAGATATTCTAAATAAATTTCAGATTAAGCAAACTTTAGTTAGCAAAGTACCATTGGATTTAAAGTGTGTAATGCCAGTCATAAAGTCTCTTCAAAGTTCATTTCAATTTTTCCTATCATATTTGTGAACCACCAGTCTTTTGGTTAAGTATTAAAGTATATCACTGCTTTAAACTGTAATCTGAAATACTCTTGAATTCTGGGAAGACCTAGTTCAAGTTATCAAGTATCAAGGTATTCTACTCTTCCTCTCCCTAAGCCATATCCCTGCTAGCATATTAGAATCACCTAGAGGGCTTTAAAAAGATCCTGGTGTTGGCTGTCATGCCAGATCATTTCAATCTGAAAATCAGAATTTGAGGTCTTAGGGGCCATAGCAGTTTTTTGACTACCTGCATAGTTCTAATGTGCAATCAGGATTGAGAATCATTGACTCTAAGTTAATGGTTCTCCAACATTAAAATGTATAAACATAACCTTTGACATGGACCCTGCAATTTCCAAAGATTTGGATTTTTATAGCTGCTGTGGGCTCCAAAGAGCTGCATCTTTAATAAGTTCTAGGTATTTCTGTATAAGGCAGTCTTATGAAATACAATTTACAAGATCTTAGTGCAATGAAACTAAAAATCAATGACAAAAAACACAGAAATTATGCAAACACATGGAAATTAAATAATATATTCTTGAATAATCAATGGGTCACAAAAGAAATCAAGGAAGAAATGAGACACTTCCTAGAATCAAACAATGTCAATATAACATACCAGAACTTACAGGATATAAACAAAGACGTCATATGAGGGATATTCCTAGATAGAAATACCATATCAGAAAAATAGAGTGAGTCCACATAAATAACCTAATAATGCACTTCAAGATCCTAGAAAAGCAAGAATAATCCAAATCCATAGCTAGTACAAGGAAGTAAATTATAAGGATCAGAGCAGAAATTAATGAAATTGAGACTAAAAATTATAAAGAATCAATGAAACAGAGATGATTCTTTGAAAAATTTACAAAATAGACAAACCAACAATCTTTCTCAAAAAGAAAGGACTCAACGCAATTAGAAAAGAAAAAGGTGAAATCACAACAGACAGTGCTGAAATCCAAAAGATTAGGATTTACTACTTTAAAAACCTGTACTTCAATTAAATTACTAAAACTGAACTAAGAAGATATAAAAACTGAATAATCCAGTAACAGGCAATGAAATTGAAGCAGTAATTAAAAAAAAACAAAAACAAAACAAAAAAAACACCTACCAACTAAGAAAAACCCAGGATCTCATGGAATCATTGCTGAATTCTACAAGAACTTCAGGAAAGATCTGACATTAATAATCCTCAAACTCATTAATGAAAGTGAAAGGTGTATTGGTTACTTTCTCTCGTTGCTGAGACAAACACCTGACACCCAGAATTAGGGAAGAAAAGGTTTGTTTAGCTTACAGTTTTTGGTAGTCTCAGTCCATAATCAGTTGGCTCCAAGGCAGAGTGGCACGGCACTGGGGCAACACTTCCAAGGCAGCAGCCAGAGCAAAAGAGAAAAATGCAAGCCTCTTCTCTACCCTCAGATTGTACACAGGCCACCCCCTACCCCCTTCTGGATGGGTGTAACACTCACCAAATGTCCTTGCCCTCCTTTGCACAGGATGAGGATGTTTACAAAGAAAGAACCCTGGCTCCCTGCTGAGTCTCTCAGTTAAATTACTAAACTTCTCAAGTTGACACAATGTATTAACCATAAGAAAAGGGAAAGAGTATTCCCAAAGTTGTTCCTGGAACGTAGCATTATCTTGATTCCAAAACCAGAAAAAGACCCAACCAAAACAGAGAACTATAGATCAAGCCCTTTAATGAATATAGACACAAAACTCCTCAATATGATGCTGACAAACAGAATGCAACAAATCATCAAAAAGATCATACATTATGACCATGTAGGATTCACTCCAGGGATGCAAGGATGGTTCCGCATACATAGAACAATAAATATAATATGTCACATAAACAGAAACATGGGGAAAAAAGCAAATAATCATCTCAACAGATGCAGAAAAAGCCTTTGACAGAATCTAACATCCATTCATGACAAAAATCCTGAAAATAGGTATAGAAGCAACTTATCTCAACATGATAGAAGCCATTTAAGACAAACCTACTGCAAACCCCATATTAAGTGGGGAAAAACTGAAAGCCCTACCTCTAAAAATCAGGAATAAGACAAAGATGTCTGCTATCACCACTCTTGTTTAATATAGTGTTCCAGTCAACAAGAGAAAGAAGGAAAAGGCACATGTATAGAAATGGAAAAAGAAGACACACAAGCTTAAATATTGTATGATTTACATGAGAAACCCAAAATAAAAATAAAGAGCAAAATAAAAGATAATAGGAAACAGGCAGACCCAACTGACTGAGTTTGTCTAGTAGGATAGGATTCCAATGGAGTAGATTTCATTAGTATATATGCGCTTTTGTATCATTTCCTGTATGCAGAGTAGTCTCCAGGAGCAATCTAAACATTTTTGAGTATCTACCAAACACTTACTATAAATCAAAACCTACAAAACTAGGTACCATGCTATTAAAACACTGCCACGAGATTAATAATGTATGTAAATTTTATAATTTTATGTAGCTTCAGCACCCACCTTAAATACACCATAAACCAGACTTCCTCCTACCAGAAGAAGAGCTCAGTAACCTTGACATAGTTTCAGTTCCACACTGAAAGTAACCCTGGCGCATTCATGTGTTCAGTCCACCAATCCGCCTTATACAACTGCTCCCTAGTGGCCATCTCCCGAAGGGAAAGCTAGTCATAATATACTCAGTTTGCACCACTTATTCTCACACACTGCATGAACTGAGCATATAGGCCACCATGACTACCTCTCAGTCACAAAGTGACCTCCAGAAACTTGTACTTGTGTACTTTAAACCAACCACTAAAACATCTCAAGGGAAACCTGTTTGCCCTAGAGCCAATCAAGGCACCAGCACACAGCTTTCTCAACTACTGTTCCTCTCTCTCTTCCATCCCTTCTCCATGAACTTCCTGAGGTGTGTCTGTGTGTGTCTGTGTTCTCCAGGCATGCTCCACAGGACGTGTAAGTACTAAAATCTTCATTGCCATCTGTATCTGTATTCCTCATTAGAAGGGTACTTATTCTCTATCTTAAAACAAACAGCAATCAGGACATCTCTCTAAGAAAAACTAAAAAACAACAGAACATATATTACTAATCTCAAAACAAACTTCTAATGGCAATCCACAGGCATTTCTCCCCAATTATCCCACTACTGAACAGAAATATTTAAAGAAGTGCTAGAGAGAGCTGCTCCATCAGTATTCACATAGCATTGTACTAACTGTAAGGCATTTTTCCATTTTATGATTGATACAATTGAATGACTTGCCATGGAAGGTAGACTGGAAATGAGTTTCATTTGTAGATAAAAATGCTGTTTTACAAAACTTTTTAAAGCTAAATAATTTGATATCTGGGGGAAAAAAACTATAGAAACAGTCAGTAAAAACATCAGCAGTTCCCAGAATTAGAAGGCAAAGGAGGCATAAAGAGGAAGAGCACAGAGGATTTTAAGGGCAATGAAACCAGTGTATAAGCTATAATGCTGAACACATTACACATCTGCCCAAACCCATAAAACATATAACGCCAACAGTGAACCCTAATGTAAACTACAGTAATACCTCAGAAGCCAGCATTAACTGGTGATGAGAGGCACTATTAGTACCAAACAAATTGTTTTGGCTG
>RJWT010048383.1:0-11170 GCA_004365215.1 Cuniculus paca | reverse complement strand
GGGCCATGCTTTTAGAATTGGTGGCATTAGCTTCAGCCTCCCAGCTCCATCCTCTCTGAATTAGGCTTTGAGTAGCCCCTTATCTGGGATAAAGAAGGAAGTCCAACAAGATGCACCTGCCAGGCCACAGGGAGCACATGTGGATGGATGGATGGATGAATGGATGGATGGATGGATGGACAGATGATGGATGGATGGATGGGTGGGTGGGGTGCTCTGCCTTACATGTGATTTTCACCACTGTGTGATGCAGGCTTCCACCTGACAGATGAGCCAAGTCCCAAATAGGTTGAGGGACTTGCCCAAGGTCACAAAGCAGAAAGTTGAAGTCAGGATAGCTCCGGCTACCCACGACCTCTCTTTCCCTTTCCAGATCTACTCTCACCATCCCCACCCCCCATCATCTTGTCCCTCACCAGGGCCCAACCAGCTTTCATGCTGTGTGGAGTGTCTTCCTCTACTCTGCCTGGGTGCTTGATGAGGAAAATGAGAAGAGGGAGGGGTAGCAGTCTAGGGGCCCACGGCAGGCCCTGCCAGTAAGCTTCCCACCTGTGTCACCAGCTTCCTCGCCTACTCGAGCTGCTCACCACCTGCGAGGCTCCCCGCACTGGGGGCCCCTCCTTCATCCTGCCCCCCACAGGGGGCCTCAGCCGCCCCTCCCTGCTTCTGTTCTGGGTCCCCTGCCAGGAGCAGATGGAGAGGAGAAGACCAGCAGGTTCCCAGGAAGCTCATAGTGGGCGCGGGGTGGGGTGGGGCAGATTGAGGATGATAGGGAGCTGTGCCTGGGGGAGATACAGAACCTCATACCTAAGGAAGGACAGGACAGATGGCCTGGGCCATGGAGCCAAGCAGGGAGGCATCTGGGAGGCTCCCTGCATGAACAGGACAAGCAGAGCCAGAGGGGGACCCTCCAGGCAGGAGGCTGTCTGGGTGGCAGACATGTGGAGAGATGAGGACATAGGCAGGGGCAGAGTTCAGAGTGCCAAAGGGGGAAGGGTCTTGAGTGCCAGGCTAAGGAATTAAGCTTTAGCCTGAGAGTACTGGGGAGCCCTGGAAGAACTTAGTATCTGGGGCCCATAGTCTATGGAGTAAAGGGTGAATCAGGGAAGTGAGACTGAAGAAAGGAAGAGCTGGAAGAGACCTGGGTAGCCAAGGAGGGTACTGCAGCTTAATCTCTGGATGAGACTATCTCTGTGATGCCCACAGGACAGGGGGTTGACATAAACTGAGGACAGGGATCATTTGCATGTGGTTTACATAAATACGTTGGCATTTTATTGTTATATATGGAGGAAGGCATCTTTCTTGTTCCTTCCGCCTGGACTGATTTTTCAGGAAAAAGAGAAGGTGCAGAGCCGGGAGACTGAAAAGACTCAGTGAAGGGAAGGAATCACAGAGTCCCCCTACCCTACCACATAGCTCCGGGCTGCTCAGCTGCCACACATTCTTATAAAGAACCTCAGGCCCCCTGCATACACACTTATACTCACTCTTCTAGAGACACACACACGCAAACATGATGCAGTCACAGACACAAAGACATCCACTCACCGTGTGCACACCATCCACATGCGTGCATTCACTCGAGTTCAGCCATCCAAGTCCCTGGCCAGATATGCAGACACACTCAGTTACTCCACTACACTCACGCATAGCCTTTGGTTCACCACCAGGAACACACACTTACACCTGCTCTTGCTCATGAGGCTGGGTGTCTGCAGCCAGAGAGAACACTCAGCAGTGGGCACTGGGGCTGCAGGGAAAATGAAAAACCCAGCCCAGCTGCCAGTCCCTCGCCCTCACAAAGTTCAAAGTAGCTAATGGCATGCGCACCCATCCACGTGCAAGGAACTGATGTGGCAGGCACAGCTGGGTCCAAATCAAGCATCCAATGCCAGAGACAAAGGAACGCCCACTCCTCAAAGGGACTTATTATTCCAGCACTGAAGAAGAGAGCCAGACTTTCTACACAAAGATTCCGCAATCAAGACGCCTTGAGCTGTGAGCTACAAAGGCCCAGAAATCTGCTACACAGCCCTGCACCTGGATGGCATCACCCTCACAGAGTACCGGGCTGACTGTGGCTTCCTTTGGCCCCAGTGTACTCACAGAGCTCCCTGTTTTCCTTGCTAGCACTTGCCATCATTGAAATTTTATTTCCATTTGAAATCCCTATTTTGCTTGCTTGTTTCATGCCCTCCAGACTGTATGGCTTATGCAAGCAGGTCCCCGGTCTGTTTTAGTCATCTCTGTGTCCCCAGAACCCAGCGCAAAGTGCCCAGCATTTAGTGGGTATTCAAATAGTTCTTCAGCTAATGAACGGGTGGGTAGATAGATGGATGGATGGACTGATGAATAAGAAGAGCAGAGATCCAGAGAGAAGACTGGGGCTTGAAGAAGGAGTGGATGACTCCCAAGTTCTGCCCTGTGGCACTCCCTCTACACCGTGCACCCTCTGCATCCTCTTCCCTCAGAATCTGGTAGCAGCTGGGAGCTCTGGGGCTGCCTGTGAAGCCTCTGGGAGGACGTGAGCTCCTGTGGCCTCGGGAGCATCTCTCAGATGTCACTTGGGAAGAAGGGCGTCCTAGGGAAGTACATTTCTACCTAAGTGAGAAGGCACAGGCTTGGGGGAGCAGCAGATGGTGAATACTCCACACACCCTTCAAGAGCTCATCCTCGTCCAGGGTATTTGAGGAGGTGAGGGGATGGTTGCAGAAAACTTCTGGCAGTCAAAACCCCAGGTAGCATATTCCTTAACTGCGCGCACCCCACACTTCTACCTCACCAAGACCACACTCATCCCCAACACACCACTCCCTCTCTCCCTACTTTTGCTCATGGCGTTTCCTTCTCTGCCTGTCAACCTCCTACCATGCTCTAAAGCCCCGATCTAATGCTCCCTCCACTGTGGGGAGCCCCTTGCTGCTCCAACCTCTGCTACCAGAGCACCTGTTGGCATCGTTTATGACATTTGGACTGTGGTAGCCCCAGAGCCTGCTTGCCTTTTCCTCAAATTGCTTTTCCTGCTAGAAGACAGAAACGGTTTGCCCCAGAACCTAGCCTGGAGAAGGGTTCTGCTGGTGAGTTAAAGTTAACCCTAACCATCCTCCTGACCTAACCCCCTCTCCTCCCTGTGTGTTGGAGCCTAGACTCCTGGCCCACCAGGAGCCAGGCTGTTCAGCTGAACAACCTTCCAAATGTCTCCCTCTTGCTGGGGCTACATCCCTCTGCCGCAGTCCTCACAGCCTCAACAGGAGGAAGTGCTTCTCAGGAGTCAGGCACCCCCAGACCCTTTCCTCTAGGCCTGGGCCTCTTCCAGCTCTGGGCCAGATGCCCAAAGGAGAGAGGAGCTACCCATTGAGTGCTCTGCCAGCCGCAGAGCCCCGCCTTGCAGAAACAGAAGCTGGGGTGGGGAAGCAGCTTGCCAGAGAAGCCAAGGAGGGGCCTGGTCTCCCTCAGTTGGGCAGATGGGGCATGGAAAGCCAGCCAAGCATTCCCTTCTCCCCCGGCAGCCGCCACCCTCCCCTACAGCAGCCTGGAAAAGGTCAGGTGCCTTGGAACCCTTTAATTCCGTTTTAATGAGCTCAGAAGGAATCACCAGAGACACCCAGACCAGCTTATTTATCTGCCCAGGGTGGCAGCCACCTCAATCGAAGCAGAGCCCCCCATGAATGGGGACTTGGGGTACTAACCATTCCCTAACTGGGAGAGGACAAAGATGTTGAATCCCCGATCTCCATGGTGAAGCAGAGACCAGAAGAGCTGCAGCATCCACCACCACCCCTTGCCTCCCCACCCACCACTTGGGTGACAGAGCAGAATCTCTTGGAGGGACAGCAAAGGGCGCTGGGAGCCCCGGCTGAGTTCCTGGTCCACCTCTACCCCGCGGCACATCCTCCACTTCCCACTGAGGCCCTTGCCCTCCCCCTCCATGGCACACTCCAGGCCTCCATGGCCTCAGCTGGGTCTGGCTCCATGTCTTCTCAGGAGCTGCCTCCCTGAGGGTCCCCTTGCCTCAAGCATCCCAGCTCCAGCCACCCCGAATCGCTCACTCACTGATTTTCCCACAGTCTCTCCTGGTCCCCACTCAGCGCCACTCAGTCCCACTTCACCGTGTGCTCTCTTGGGCCCTGCCTCCAATCCACCCAGGAGGATCCCTAAGAGGAAACGGCAGTCCAGATGTGCCGAGGGCTGGGCTTCTGCAGCTCTGTGGGGCAGGGCATCCTGAGGGACTTGGGCATCTCTCAGAAAGCTGCTGATTCCTGGGCAGCTTCCTCCTGCCCACTCCAGGGGGGGCCTAGGACTGGGTGTGGGAAATGGCCAAACTCCTCTCCTACCCTCCTTTCCCCTCACTCCGTCCTAGTCCTCTCTCTCTCTCTCTCTCTCTCTCTCTCTCTCTCTCTCTCTCTCATGCACACGCGCACACCAGACAGACTCCGTTCACCACTCCCCTGCCATCCCACCTTGTAACCCAACTGCCGGAGCAGGCTCTTACCAGGATGACAGCAGCCACCGCCCCTGCCTCCTTGTCCACCAGCGGTATGACCAGCACTGAGGAGGAGAGAGCAATGAGGTGGTCCTGCAGGGCCAGTGAGGCTCAGGGCTACTGAGCAGGGACCCCAGGAGGAAGACAAAGATGCAGACAAAGGCCAGGACAAGACACAGAGAGACCCAGAGACCCAGTGAGACACAGAGAGGGGTCCTGAGCCAGCGACAAAAACAACCTTAACCATGACCCCTACATAGGAGGAAACCCCCTCACTTGACAGCTTTCTTGTGATCCTCCCAGCAACCCTGGGAGGGAGGGAGGGAGACAAGGCTGAGCACCCCTGTTTTACAGATTGGGAAACTGAGGTCCAGAAAGGGGAAGTGACTTGCCCAAGGTCACACAGCAAGTCAGGTCTCCTGACTCCCAGTCTTGTGCACTTTCCACATCGAGACAGAGGACAGAGACCTAGAGAGACTGAGACACGAGGCAGAAGAGACATGGCGGACAGGGGGCATGGAGAGGAAAAGAGAAATAGGGACGGTGACAAAGAACGCAACACCTACAGCCCCATCTGGCAACAGGCACAAGCACAGAGTAGCCACAACCCTTGGCCACTGAGCCCTAGTAGGTGCCAGGCCCTTCACATGCATCATCATATTTGCTCACGAAAGGCCCCTCAAGGTAGGAACTGTTGTCCCCATTGTACAGTCAAGGAATTGAGGCTCAGGGAGATTAGTGGCATAACAGAGAGGAAATTAGATAGAAGGATTGCTGGAAACACAGAGCAAGAGAAAGGAGAGGACGGGTAGAAGACAGACGTGGCCTGGGAGCAGATTCGGAGCCCTCCCTGCCCCTGCCCAGCTCTTAGCTCTTACCTTGGGTGTCGGGAGCCAGAGGAGCCACCATCCCGGCCAAAGGCTTCCCCAGCAGGTCTGAGGGGCCCAGCCCATTGCAGCTCAGCCGCTTCCGGGAGGTCACAGCCTCTCTAAAAGAAGACATGTCCCACCTGTCAATCCCTGGACCAAAGAGGAGGGAGACCAGTCTGGGGACACACAGGGAACTGGACCCTACACGTGTGAGGAGCTGGACAAGTTGACTTGCCCAATGGTGGACAAAAACCTGAGGTGGAGGAGCAGGCAGACAGCCACGGCCTGGCTTCCAGTGCCTCCTGCTGGCGGATGTGGGAAAGGCATGTGTGTGGCACCCAGTGCAGAGCCCAGGGCAACAGGAAGAGCTCAGAAGCACCGCCAGGCTCAGAGTTAGGCTGCAGGGGTCAAGTCCTGCCTGTTCTACTACTAGACCTTGGGCAGGTGATCTCACCTTCCTGAGCTTCCCAGGGAGAGCAAGGATGGGGAGAGTAGAACCCTCCCCATCGCCATCCTCAGAAAACAACTGTAGAGCAAGCATTGGTGCTAAGTGCCAGAGGGAGACTCCGGGGGGTAATCCCCATAGCCAGTATTCATAGGGCTTTTCTTCCACACCATGTATGGTCTAAGCAACCTACACAGATTGGCTCAGCATTCCTAACAAGTCTATGGACTAGAAATTGTCATCACCTCTATTTTCAAGTTGGGAAACCAAAGCACAAAGAGGTTAAGAAAACTGGGCAAGGTCACATGGCCAGTAAGTGCCAGGTTTGGAACCCAAGCAGTTGGCACCAGAGCAAGGCTTAACCACTGTGCTTGAACATTCCAAGAGCCTGTGGGGTGTGAGCCTCGAGCAGGGGACTGGTGTAGAGTGGGCACCGATGCAAGAGAGGTTGGTTGTGGAAATAATGACTCTGTCTTTGCCCTACCACCCATACCACCCTTCCCCCAGGTCTCTGGCTCTTCCTGCTTGATTAAGCACCTGATTCTTCACCAAATGTCACTCCCTGATGATTAATTGTCTTGGGTTCCTCATCTCTTGTGCCGCCTCCACTTAATTGTGTTTATAGCCACTGTCTGCCCTGGACAGGAGAGAAGCTTAAGGGTCTGACACTCTGGTATATGCGTTTGGAGTCACTAACAGAAATCAGTGCAGGTCAGATGAGGAAAGGAGGGGGTGGCCTGCAAGTCATCAGATCAACAGGTCACAAGCTCTTGAGGACTTGTTAAGCATCTTGTTCAAGGTCATGCAGCACTCTGAACCAGACTTGTTCCCTCCTAGTTCCTTTGACCAGTTCAGCAACCACAAGAACCACAGCATCTCCCACCTTCCAACCTTCACACCCTGTGCCTTTGAGGCTCCCCATTCTGGGCCGTACTGACCACCTGTAACCAACCCAGGAAGGAACAGAGACCTGGGGCGACAGGTGGACCACTTGAGCCCGATGACTAAATTGGTGAAGGCAGGGCTTCGTGAAGGCAGGGTGATCCTCAGCCGAACCCCACCCAGCTACTTGGCCTTGGGTTATCTGGTTACCCGGTTAACTGGTTAGCTGGAAACCACAAGGTGGTGATGGTTCCCATGGAGCTGACCAGCAACTGCAGCCTCCTTGGGGACCCCTGACGGTTCCCCCTCCTACCCTTAGACCTGGGCTGCCTTGGCCCCTCTCCACTGCACCTGGATAAACAGCTCTGTCTTCGGTCTTTCTTCTCTTCTGTACAAAATTCGCTTCTCTGTACTCAGGCCTCGTGATTTCTCCAGGAATCACTCAGGAGTTCCAGGCTCCAGCTCCTTTCCAAAGGCCTCCCCTGCATGTCCCTGAGGTGCACTACAGGCGCCTCAGTCTGCACCTATCATCTCCACCCCTTCCCCTGTCAAAGCAGCATAAGCATCCACTGGGTGTTTTGGAGCTTGCCTGAAAACTGTCCTAGCTCCTTCCCTTTCCTTACCTCCCCCAGCCAATTGGTGAATCACTTCTCACATTTGTCCACTACTCTCTATTCCTAAACCACTGCCTCGATCCAATACAGACATCTCTCCCTTGAACCTTGCCATAGCCCTCCCCCACCAGCTTCCAACTTCCACTCCATCTCTTAAACCCATCCCCCATACATGAGCAAGAAGACATTTTCTAAAGTAAAAACTTCATGGGAAGAGGAGTGTGGTGGCACACTCAGGAGACTGAGGCGGGAGAATTGTGCGTTGGAGGCTGGGCTGGACATAGTAAGCCTCTGTCTCAACAAATAAAACAAAGCAAAATCCTTATGAGAGCATGAGTGCATTCTACATAAAGTCCTTCCTTCCACAGCGGCCTTCTCCGTCAGGTTTGGTACTGAGAGCAGAGCTGAAGAGAAGTGAGACCCAGGCCTGACTAGAGGAGCCCAGCATCATGTGGAGTCTGACATACAGACCCACACTTGAGTCAGGAGACAAGGACTCCAGCAAAAGGAGAAAGAACAGGCTATTCCAGGCCATGTCACTTGACTCCATCCCCAGTATGAGCCCCTTTCCTCAGCTGACTTCCTGAAAGCTTCACAGACTCCCACAGACTACAAGGGAGAAAGGGGTATAGCAGTTGGGTCTCCCCACCACGAGAGAGGAGCTTGCCTAGTGATCAGAGCCTCCATGGCTCGCCCCTGGCCTCAGAGAGCCTCCCTGCCTCCACCCCAGTTCCTCCCTCCCTTCCTCCTTTGCCACCTCCTGCCCCACCTTCTAGGTCGATGCAGGGGCTGGGGGTGGCAATCCACACCCAGGGCCAGCTGTCCAGGCTGAAGGCCAACGACTCAGCCCTGGGTGCCAGGGTGGTCATGGTCTGCCCTACTGTAGATAAAGACAGATGGGCACAGAGTAGAGGAGGAACAGGTGTGGATTTTTATGAGCTCCATTCCTTTAACAACTATTTGTTTAATGGAAAAAGAATCGAGGGAAAGGCACAGTGTTGGTAAGTTCAGCAGCCTAGAAAGAGCTGAGTGCCGAGGTCCCCCACCTCTCCAAACCCCTGCATCTTTCTCTGATCCTCACCTCTGATGAGACCCCTTCTCCTTATACCTAACCCCCAGCAGCTCCCTCATGGAGATTCATGCTTCACTGAGCCCCAGCCTGAGTGTCCAAGTCCTTTACTGAGGCCTGTGTCCCACTGGGCTCCATGTCATCA
Source organism: Cuniculus paca (assembly GCA_004365215.1). Lineage (NCBI taxonomy): Eukaryota > Metazoa > Chordata > Mammalia > Rodentia > Cuniculidae > Cuniculus > Cuniculus paca. Next base: position 2,660 of record RJWT010048383.1, on the reverse strand, counting down.
CTGACACCATCCTCCTCACTGATCCTCCGTCCTCCACCAATCCCCTGCCACCTCCCTGAGCCTTTGTCTCCTCACTGATCTCCCAGTCTCTCACTGAGCAGCCTCCCCCAGTCTCACTGGACATCAACCTCTCTCTGACTTTTCATCTTGCTCTTGAAGACAAATTGTGATCCAGACCAGGGACTGGACTTTTTATTCCCCTTTTCTTCCTCCCAGAATATGAGATGGAAGCAGAAAAATTCTTGTGTCCTCCAAGACAAACCACAGTGTCAGACAGATTCTGTATGGAGAGGAGACCAGGTCAGGCTTGGGAAAGAAACTTCTCAAGGCTGGGCCCAAGGACCCCGGATGGTAAGAGAGGCAGACACCCAGTCTGGGTTGGTAGAGCAGTGCCCTGGACACCTTTGTGTGCTCAGCAGTGGGGAATCAGGAACCCCCCTATACACCTTAGAAATCAGTACCAGCCTCTGACATCAGAATATCCAACCTTATCATTTCACAGAAAGAGATAAGCATGGGGTTGTTCTGGGATGGCAGTCTCCTCACTCCCAAAGACCAGGACTCTTCTTGGACAGACCCATCCCTGGGGAGGCTACAAGGGCCAGATGCCTTTTCTTAAGACTGGCTCCCCCTCACGCTGGGAACTGTGGAACAGGCTTCTGGAAGTGTCCTCTGGTGGCAACATGAAGGATGAGGGCAGTGGGATTGGCTGAGGTTGAGGCGAGGCTGGGGAAGATTCTACGGAGAGCAAATAGCAGGAGTGCATCCAGAAGGCAGAAGAGCCAAACCTCTCAGGGGATGAAACGGGCAAAGGAGAGCCTACTGGGTGGTGTGGGGCAGGGCAGGTAGGACTGAAAGCTCACCCCCACCTAGACCCATCTCCAACCTGCTCCTTCCCAATACTATCCGTAGCCTACTCTCTGTCCCTTCCTTTGGGCCTTATCTGACTATGATCCAGCATCGAAGTCACACTTGCTGCTACTGCCAGCCCCACCAGTGCTCCAGCGTTTCCTGGAGAATCCCATTTCCTCTGCCCATTCCTCAGCCTACTGGCAGGTGCCTCCACCCCCTGATAGGACCAGAACCATATGGTCACTACCAAAAGAAACCTAAGCCTGGCCCCACCAATTTCACAGAAAAATGACTGAGTCCAGAAGGAGAGTAATTTTCTCAGTACCCACGGTTAATTCTTGTTGGAGGGCAACTAGCAATCAGCAGCTATGGTGTCGGACTGTGTGCTAAGCACTGGGCACCCATTATCTCAATAAGCCCATAGGCCCTTTGGGTGGGATACAGCAAGGCAGGATGGGACTGGGCTAGAATGCAGACCTGTCTGGCTCCCATTCCAGTGCTCTTTCCTCTTCCACATATCCAGGTCTCAAGCCCCTATCCTGGGAGTGCCCAAGAGCAGGGCCCAGTCAGCTCTGGGGCCTTGCAACCCTCATGATGGAAGCAAGCTCACCAGCAGACCCCAGATGCCCCATACAGGGGTGGAAAGAGATTCCAGAGATTATTGGGCCTGAAACTTCACCTCCAGGCCTGTGGGCTCCTGTCCTGATCCCTCTTTTTCCTTCCTTCCTCACTGACCTGCCCCAGTGTCCTAGAACCTCTGACCTGTACCCAGCAGGTTCTCACCACCATGTCCCCTGAGATTTGGGCTAATTGCATTTTCACATTCACTTTTGATTGCCTTCTTTGTTTTGTTCAGAGGCGCCACTGGGTCTGAAGTGGTTGTGGGGAGGGTGCAGGATGGACTGCAGATGGAGAGGACCCGGATCCCCTCAAAGACACCTGCACTAACTTCAGGGCAGTAGACAGCCTGAGGGGCATCGGTAGGCCAAAGGGGCAGAGCAAGGATACCTCCTCCTGCTTCTTGAGCCCATTTTCGGCATCCCTCCCAGCAAGGCCTTCCTGGCAGAGTTGAGCTGGCAATAAAGTGGATAAAGTAATAAAAATGAGAGGGGTTGGTGGCTCTGAGTAGAAAAAGGGACATTACAGTATTTTCTTCCCTAAGATTCTAAAGGTCTTCCAGCCCCATCTCATTGTCCTATGTAAAGGAACACAGGGACCAGAAGGGAGAGTCTGGCTTTCTTCACACAGTCCTTGAGGAAGAAGGTACCAGGAGAAGCGGACCTCACTCCTGGGGGACTCAGTGGCAGGAAAGGAGGTGAGGAGGCTCCAAGCTGTTGGAGAGGAACCAGCTACTTTCATGGGAGGGCATGGGAGAGAACACACTCCTAGAACTCAGGGTTCTAGGCACCAGGGATGGCAGATTCAGGACCACAAGACGAGTAGCTCCAGGCAGAATTATTTCCATGGCTCTGTGAATGGTGAGTGGCTGGCCAACCTCAGGAATGCCTGGAAAATTCATGTCCCCTCCTCCCAGGGCACAGAGAGAACACCCCACTTTGTCCTCAGCTCCCAGCCCATTGCTCCTGGGCCCCGCGATGGCCCTTTGTTCAGTTATTGGGAAACAATGGCAGGTATCCAGAGCTGGCCTCCTCTCTACCTTGCTCTCTTGCCCTTCGATGCTTTCTCATTGGCAGGACCCACTTCTCACTGTCCCTTGAACAGCCAGGAGCAAGGAGACCCATTGTCACAGGTCTGGGACAACAGACCTGGCTCTGCCTCCTGCTTGGTATGTGGCCTTGAACATCTCA
>RJWT010048382.1:0-11162 GCA_004365215.1 Cuniculus paca | reverse complement strand
AGTTAGTCTGATGTGAATTAGTCTGAGCTTTGCCTTTATAGATCACTTGCACTATTAGTCTGGGCTTGCCTTTATAGGTCACTTGCTGTTTTTCACTAACAGGTTTTAGTCTTTTCTCTTTTTGATTAGTTCCTATAATTTTGTTATAATGTATTGTGGATATTTTATTTTCTGGTTGTGGCCATTTGGAGTTCTATATGCCCCTTGTATTTGAATATTGAATTCTTTCTCCAGATTTGGAAATTTTTCTGGAAATATTTCAGTGAATATATTTTTTGCCTTTTTTATGGTGCCAATTTTAAAAAGTTTTATTGAAGACATTGCATTTCCACTTGCTGTACAGTGCTTATAAAGGGCAGTGTTATCTTTTCCTTGTGTACATATTCCATTATTCAAGTACTGAGAATGCCCAGTACTTTAGTATAGCAGTTAAATTTTAATAGCTGTCACAGAATTTGCTACAAATTTAGGTACTTCAATTTTATTACTGTTGTGGAAGAATGCTAACTCACTATATTTGAAGTTGGCTTAATCAACCTCTTCAATGGTGGGCCCTGATGAAGCATCACCAGAGGGAGGAGCTCCTTCACCAGGGAAACCCCCAGGCATTCCTCCAGGGATGCCACCTGTACTCTGGTACAGCTTGATGATGATGGGATTGCAGACTTTCTCCAGCTCCTTCTGCTGATGTTCTAATTCTTCCTTCTCCACAGTCTGGTTTTTATCCAGTCAGTTGATGATTTCATTACACTGGTCAAGAATCTTCTGTTTATCTTTATCATTGATCTTGCCCTGAAGCTTCTCATCTTCAACAGTTGCTTTCATATTGAAAGCATAGGACTGCAGTGAATTCTTGGAGGACACCTTGTCCCTTTGCTTCTCATCTTCAGCTTTGTATTTCTCAGCTTCCCGGACCATATGCTCTATGTCCTCCTTGCTCAAATGGCCCTTATCATTAGTGATGGTAATCATGTTCTCTTTTCCTGTACTTTTGTCCACTGCAGAGACATTGAGGATGCCACTGGCATCAGTATCAAAAGTGGCTTCAATCTGAGGAACACCACAAGGTGTGGGACGTATGCCTGTGAGTTCAAATTTGCCAAGCAGGTTTTTATCCTTGGTCATGGCACGCTCTCCTTCATATACCTGAATGAGCACACCAGGCTGGTTGTCAGTAGGTAGTGAAGATCTGTGTCTGCTTGGTAGGAATGATAGTATTACACTTGATGAGGACTGTCATGACTCCACCAGCAGTTTCAATACCAAGAGAAAGAGGAGTAACATCCAAAAGTGGCAAATCTTGAACATTTTCAGACTTACCTCCAGATAGAATGGCAGCCTGAATAGCTGCACCATAGGCAACAGCCTCATCAGGGTTGATGCTCTTGTTCAATTCTTTTCCATTGAAGAAGTCTTGTAGAAGCTTCTGGATCTTGGGAATATGAATAGAACCACCCACCAGGACAATGTCATGGAGCTGTGACTTGTTCAGTTTAGCATCTTGAACACCCTTCTCCACGGTGTCCAGAGTGCCACAAAATAGGTCAGCATTCAACTCTTCAAATTGAGCATGAGTAATGGAGATATAGAAGTCGATTCCTTCATAGAGAGAATCAATCTCAATACTGGCTTGGGTGCTGGAAGAGAGGGTTCTTAGCTCATTCTCATGCAGTATGAAGATGGTAGACAGCTCTCTTCATCTCACTGATGTCCTTCTTATGCTTGCACTTGAATTTAGCAATAAAATGATTGACCATTCAGTTGTCAAAATCTTCTCCACCTAAGTGGGTGTCTCCAGCTGTATATTTCATTTCAAAGATTCCATTTTCAGTAGTGAGGACCGACACATTGAAAGTGCCACCTCCTAAATCAAAAATCAGCACATTTCTTTCAGCTTCAACCTTTTTGTCTAAGCCATAGGCAATAGAAGCAGCTGTTGGCTCATTGACAATTCTAAGTACGTTAAGACCAGGAATGGTTCCAGTATCTTTGGTTGCCTGATGCTGAGAGTCATTAAAGTAAACTGGCACAGTAACCACAGCACTGATAACAGTCTTCCCAAGGTAAACTTCTGCCTGTCAGCACCATAGATGGTACCTCCTCTGGAAAGAAGCTCTGTGTCTCTCCTTTGTATTCTACTTGAACCTTGGGTCTGCCTACATCATTCACCATCATGAAGGGACAGTGCTTCATATCAGACTGGACAACAGCATCATCAAATCTACGTCCAATCAGATGCTTGACATGAAAAACTGTGTTGGTGGGGTTCATTGCCACTTGATTTTTTTGCATCCTCTCTGATCAGTTGTTCAGTGTCAGTGAAAGTGATGTAACTTGGAGTGGTTCGATATCCCTGATCATTGAAGATTATCTCCACTTTCCCATGCCGGAAGACACACCCACACAGGAGTAGGTGGTGCCAAGATCAGTGTTTACAGTGGGTCCCTTCGACCTCATTGCTTGTTTATAGGCTCAGCTCTGTTGGAGAAGAAAACACACTAAAACCTACTAAGCTGCTGGTGCGTTCAATGAGATTCTTTTTTACCTTTTGAATCATCTAATTTTTTCTTTGTTCCTATAATTCTGAGGGCTTTTTTTTTCCATCATCTAGCAGCTGTTGGTTTTAACTGACATGAGGTCTTGTCATTTTTAGTGTATAATTTAGTTTATAATCTACTACATTCACTTTGTCTTCCATTTATGACACTTTGTTCTCATGTTGGTCAAGTCTGTTCCCCATGCTTTTCATTGAACTTTCCATATCATCTGTCTCTGTTTGAACACTTTTTATACTTTCTAATTCTTTGTACATTTTTTATCTTAATTATTCTTTTCGCTTCTCACATTAGGGAGACAATATGATGTTTAAAAATGTAATTTATTCCATTTATGAATATGGTCTCAAGTTGAATCCATTTACCTATAAAAGTCTCAGGCTTATCCATCTTTATGGATGAGTAATACTCCGTTGTGTAAAAATACCACATCTTTTTATCTATTCCACAGTTGATGGACCTCTGAGTTGTTTCTAAGATTTAGCTATTACAAATTGGTAATTACTGGTAAATTACTGGTAAATATTGGTAAATTCTAAGATTTAGCTATTACAAATTACTGTGGTATGATGTTTTTAATTCTTCTGGAAGGATACATAGAAGGAAAATAGCTGCATCAAATGGGACTTCTAAACCTAGCTTTTCGAAAGCTCTCCCCAACACTGATTTCCACAGTGGTTGCACCAGTCTACACTCCCATCAAAAGTGAAAAAGTGTTCTTTTTCCTCTATAGCTCTGCCAGCATTTGTTATTGGTTGATTTCTTGATGATAGACATTCTTTCTAGAATGAAATGGAATCTCAGCCTTGTTTTAATTTGCATTTGTAGAATGAGACCAATGATGTTGAACATTTTTTTCATATATTTATTTACCATTTATTCTTCATCTGAAAAGTGTGTGTTCATCTCAGATGCCCATTTTTGGATTGAGTCTTGGAATTTGTGGGGCCTGATATTCTTTAATTCTTTCTATGTTTTCAATATGAGTCTTTGTCTGAGGGTCAGCTAGCTATAATTTTTCCAACTCTGTGGGTTATATTTTCACTTTGTTGATGATTTCTTTTGCTGTGAAAAAGCTTCTTAATAAAGTTTGATCTCATTTTTTTATTCTTCATAGTGTTTCACACATGATCTGGGTTTTATTCATGAAGTGCCTGCCTATACCTGTCTTTAAGATTTCTACCCTCTTTCTCTTCCAGTAGATTTAGTGCTTCTGTTTTAATATTTAGATCTTTGATCCATTTTGATTTTAATTTAATGCATGATGAAAGACATGGTTCTAGTTTTAGTCTTCAGTATGTGGAAAGCCAAATTTTCCAGCAGCATTATTAAAGAGGTTTTCTTCCAGTGAACATGTTTGGTCCCTTTGTCAAAGATAAGGAGGTTGAGTGGGGTTGTGTCTGCATTTTCTATTCTATTCCAGTGGTCCTCAATCCTGTTTTTCTTTTTTGTTTGTTTGCCAGTACCATGCTGATTTTATCACAGTAGCTTTGTAGTACATTTTCAAGGATTGTGAGTATTGCAAGTTCCCTCACTTGCCTTCGTTGCCCAGAATTGCTTTTGTTATTCTACATCTCTTCTGTTTCCAAATGAACTTTAGGAATGTTTTCTCAAGTTCTGTGAAGTATGTTAATGGTATTTTGATTGGAATTGCATTAAATCTGTATAACAATTTTGAAAGTATGGTCATTTTTCCTATGTTGGTTCTTCCCATCCATGAGCAAGGGATTTCTTTCCATTTTCTGATATCATATTTAATTTCCTTTTTCTATTTACTGTAAATTTCAATGTACATCCTTTTACATCCTTTCTTAGATCAATTCCTCAATATTTCACTATTTTTAAGGGTGTGATTTCCCTAATTTCTTTCTGGGTGAGTTTGTTTCTGTATAGGAATGCTATTGATTTTTGAGTGTTGACTTTGTATCCAGCTATGCTACTGAATTTGCTTATTTAATGTAGAAGTTTTTGGTGGAGTTTATGAGGACTTCTCTTAGTGTATCATGTCACCTGAAAATAATGATAATTAGACTTCTTCCTTTCCAGAACTATATCAAATAGGAGTGGTGATAGTGGACATCCTTTTCTTGTTCCTGATTCTACAGTGAAAGTTTTCACTTTTTTTCTATTTTGTTTGATGTTGGCTGTTGGTTTGTCATAGATAGCTTTTATCAGATTGAGGTAGAGACCACCTATTCCAATTTTCTGTATGGTTTTTTATCATGAATGACTGTTGAACTTTAGTAAAAGCTTTTTCTGCTTCTATTGAGATGATCACAAGATTTTTGTCTTTGGCTCCATTGATGTGGTGTATTACATTTATTGATTTGTGTATGTTGAACCATCTCTGCATTCCTGGGATGAATCCCACTTGGTCATGGTGTATAATCTTCTTGTTTGCTGTATTCTATTTGCCAGTATCTTATTAAGGATTTTTGCATCTATGTTCATTAGGAAGATTGATCTGTATTTTTCTTTACTGGTTGGGTCCTTCTCTGGTTTAGGTATCAAAATAACACTTGCTTCCAGGAATGATTTTGGAAGTATTGCTTCCCTTTCAATTTCATTAAAGAGTTTCAACAATAGTGGCATTGCGTTTTCTCTAAATTTCCTGTAGAATTCATCAGTGAATCCATCAGGCCCTGGGTTTTTCCTCATTGGTAGGTTTTCAACTACATTTTCAATTTCAATGATTGATATTGAATTTTTTAGAATATTTATATCTTCTTGATTCAGTTTTGATGATTCATATGTTTCCAGGAATCTGTCCATTTCTACTGTGTTTCCCATCTAATAGAGTACAGGTTCTTGAAGTCAATATTGATCTGGATTTCCAAAGGATCTGTTGCAATTTCATGCTTTTTTTTATTTTGAAAAGAATACAACTAAACAAAATAAAACAGAGTAGAGTCAATCACTAAAAAACAATGAACATGGTACATGACTTCTAAACAGGGTAAAAAGGAATCAATAATGGTTACCATAATGCTTCTTGTTATCTGCAATATATATTTATCAGGGATAAATAAAATTAAACAAAATAGAACAAAATAAAACCAGTAAAAAACAAAACAAAACAAAAAGAAGAACAAAATAAACAAAGTAGAACAATGTAAGCAATACAGAGCTTCAAGATACTAGTAAAACAGCAGTGGCTACCACAATGCTTCTTGTTATCTTCAGAATAGTTGCCTACGCCTTCAGACATATTACAATCAAACAACACAGAATAGAGTAAAATCAATCAAAACAAAACAATGAAAGCAATACAGGATTTCAAAACATGATAATTGGACATCCTCAATGGCTGCAATGATATATTTTGTTATCTTTAAAATAGCTGTCCATGCCATCACGTATAATAAAATCAGACAAAACAGAATAAAACCAAACTAATCAGAACAATGAAGACAATATGAGTTTCAAATCATGAAAATAGATTAACAGTGGTCACTTCCTTCGCTTTTTAGATAATTCCTCCTCTTTGACTTTTCCAGTATGTATTGTGCATTTTGGATCCCACTAACTCCTTTAGTTTGTTATACTAGGAAGACAAAACAAAATTCACCCATGTGACTCTGAACCATTTCATCCATGAGCATGAGCTCAAGTTGCCTCTATCTACCTACAAGAGCCTTGAGGTTATCTTCCTTTATAGCTGAGTAGGTTTCCACCCCATTAAAATGCTGTGTCTTTCTTGTCCATTCTGCAACTAATGGGCAGACTACTCCTACTTTTTTTCTGGCTCCCTGTCACATAGGGCATTGTTCTCTCTCCTTTGACTTTCAGTCTATGAATTTTCTTTCTAGTTAAATGTATTTCTTGTATAAAGCATATTGATGGATTCTGTCTCCTGATCCACTCTGCCTGTGTTTCTTTCTATTGGTGCATTGAGGCCCTCTCTGCCATGCTATTTTCCTGCCATTGGCTCCCTGTTTTTCGTCTCCATTCAATAGAATAGCCCCACTTGATGGTCCCCCTCTGCCATTGTTCCTGAGACCATAGTCTTTTTTAATCTCTCTCTAGAATGTCCTTTAGTATTCTTTGTAGGATTGGTTTGGTGGTCATGAATTCCTTCAGTTGTTCCTTGTCATGGAAGTATCTTGTTTCTCCATTAATTTGGAAAGAAAGTTTTGCAGCATACATCAGTCTGGGTTGGAGGTTGTTTTCTTTCAGGACGTGCATTACTTCACTCCAGCCTCTTGTAGACTTGATGGTTTGCGTTGGGAAGTCTGCCATGATTCTGATGGGTTTTCCTTTATAGGTGATCTGTTTCCTTTATCTAACAGCTTTTAATATTCTGTTCTTGAGTTGAATTTCTGGGATCTTGATTATTATATGTCTGGGTGTAGATTTGTTTTGGTTATGGCTAGCTGGAGTTCTATATGCCTCACTTATTTGAATGTCACTTTCTTTTACCATGCTTAGGAGGTTCTCTGAAATTATTTCTGTAAATAGGGTCCTGATGTCATTTGTCTTGACACCTGTTTTTTCACTCACATTTTTAATTCTTAAGTTATACTTCTTTGAGTTGTCTAGCAGTTGTTGAATTGTTACTTCCTGAGTCCTTGTTATTTTTAAGAGCTCTTTCCTCTCACAATCACAAGCTGCAAACCTGTTATTCCCCTCTGTCATCCAATTCTGCTTTTTTTATTTTGAAAAGAACACAACCAAACAAAATAAAACAGTAGAGTAAATCATAACAAAACAATGAACATGTTACATGACTTCTAAACAGGGTAAAAAGCAATCAATAATAGCTACCATAATGCCTCTTGTTATGTGCAATATAACTGCCCATACAATCAGGGATAAGTAAAATCAAACAAAATATGACAAAATAAAACCAGTAAAAACAAAACAAAACAAAACAAACAAAGCAGAACAATGTAAGCAATACAGAACTTCAAGATACTCTTGAACAAGATGATTAAATGGAGAAAGAAAATGGAACATAGAACTTGATGGAGAAATGAAAATAAAACTTCTTTTTAATCTGAGAGACTTGGCTGACTAAGGGAATTACTGCTCCCAACTCTTCTTCCCCTTCTCTCTTTGAAAAAGGAAATTTAGACCTCCTTTAATTTGAACAGTACAGAGGACACTGCCCTCTCTTTTCAAACCATAAATAACAATAAGAAAGTTCCCCTTTGGAATTTTTAATGGAATTTTTAATTTTTTGAGTCCTAAAATACTTGATTGTATCATTGCAGAAATATTACAGCGTGTTTTCTAACTGTAAGAATAAATTAGCACCACGATATTGCAAAACTGTGGCAACTGTCACTTTCCTGTTGGCCTAAAATGAGTATTTTTTCTTTGGGCCATAATTTATTTAAAAATATTTTTGTATACTCATCTGTGGAAATGGTTTCTCCAGTATTTTTATTAAATATGTATTACAATTTTCTTGTATGTGTTGAGACTTGAATTTTCCAGTATAGTCAGATTTTGCAAATATTGCACAAAAGCCAGAGAGGACTGTGTGTTCCCTTGTTTGGAAGGTTGGGCTTTGGCTATGTCCATGAAGTTCAACTTTATTGAGTATTTTAACTTAATCTGCTAGATCATTACTAATATTTTGAATGCTTCACCTGTCAATAACTGACCAAGATATATGGAAACCCTAGCTATTACTTACTATCCTTTACCCATACCCAGTGGATTCCAATACCACAGACCCTAGAAAGAAACTCCTCACCTGAACACACAGAGGAATTTTTCTACTCATTTATCTTTTTCTTTGCTTTTTAATAGTTGTTTTTGTTTGTTTTCTCTCTATAGTTTTTTATTTATTTTTATCGTATTTTATGAGATGCTGTGTGAATACTGAATCCTGTCCTGCCATTCCCACTATGCATGGTCAGTAAAAGATATGATACCTGCCTTAGGATTGTATTCACTCCAGAGGCTGTTGGTGTTTGTAGCCTCTGTGTTCTCCAAGTATCTGCTATTTCTGTTGATCTTTATTGCCTGTGGGTCTTGAGATGCCTCCTTGATCTGTAAGCCCCTCAGTCTGTATACCCCAGGCTGTGGCAATTGTCCAAGCCAAGGTGTAGCCCTGATCACATTGGTAGATGGGAAAAGCAAGCAATTCACTGAGCTCTGTGATGGAAGTAGGCACATGGGAGAGCCAAGAAGTCCACTAGACTTACTGCCAGCACTTGCAGACCCAGCAGCCTCAGAAAACCACAGTGTGGGCCTGACTTCTCACCACAAAGATGTGATCACTGTGTGTTATTTTTAGTGTATACATGTGTGTATGTGTGTATTTATAAAACAGCTGATAATTTACTTTTATCTATATCAGTATTCCATAGCCATTGCCAACATTATTTTGGCAAAACAACTTGGAATACAGGATATCCTTCTTTATTCCTCTTTCTTAAACATTTTCCAGTATTACTAAATATTCTTAAAATATAATTAATTTCTCCATAATAGAATCTTCTATACTGTTTTCTGTTTTTCCATCTCATATATAATGTTGACATAAACAAATTTCAGGCTCTTTCCTAAGATAAATGTCTTACAGTTTCAAAGAATGTGAACTTTTATTACAATTACTGATTCATAGGATGTGACCCTTGATACTTATTACAAAATTGGTCTTCATATTCCATGGAGATTTATAATGTAATACTTCAGTTTTTGCTAACCGAATTGGTTACTGAGTCATCATTTATTCAGAAAATTTTTAGGCTTAAAATAGTATTATTAATGCCTAGCTTTCTTATAGGCACTAGGCACATCATTATAGGGAATTCACAATTCCTACCTCTTACCCAAATTGTGATCTTGGGTTGGAAACAGGTACTTTAATACATGACTGCACTGTGATGTGATTTGTGCTATCAGAGTTATGCCCAGAGCAGCATAGGAACTCAGTATATTTATAGTATAATTATGGCAATTTACCAAAAAGGGACTGGATTATTATTCTTTTCTTTGAATCTTCCTCTCTCACCTTCCAACTAAAGAGTGATGTTAACTTGGTTGGGGGTCTGTAGGGAATCATCTCTCCTTACTCGTGTCAGAATTCAAGTATGAACTAATAGATGATAGTGACAAGGAAATGGGGGGGAAAAAAAGCAATTTAACCACGGTTTGTGGTGTCGAAGTCTGGCACCATTTATGTAATTCTTTCACAGAGTTAAAAATAAACTTTCCTTATAGAGATACATATTCATCCCGAATCTCAATCCAGACTTGATTTTCTAACACCTCATCATTCTCTGGCTGCTTAAAATAGAAAAATGTTTATCTAGACTCTGAAAACATTTATTCCAACTTCCAGAAACAAAACTCCAAGGGAAAGAGACAATCCAGCCTTCACAAAGGACTCTCCTCTCTCAATATTTCTTAAGAAATTCTAAGCTGATCATGTTATTTAAGTTACAGTGTATAAAATTGCCAATATTTAACATTTAACCAATAAAAAGACAACTCCATAAGGTTCAACATAAAACCTGTGAATTACTTCTTCCTGTTTTTTCCTAACACTACTCATATGTTATACTTAATCAAAACTTTGTTTCACACTAAATAATTTCTGCCTTATCCATCCCAGATACAAAGAAGAGAAAAGTTATTAACACAGGCTTATGCTTGTTTGACACTTTCTAGTCAGATTATCAGTAAACAAAATTAGAATAGTCTTTCCCAAGTCGAAGGGGAAAAGGGCTTCTGCTTATTTAAGCAAAGAGATCTCCAGCCAGTGGAAAACTAGTAGGTGGGAGCAGAGCTGGTGAGCAGACTCCTGAGACTACCCAAATGTCATTCAAACTCCTCATCCCAGGTGAGACTGGTGTCCTCCGAACACGTAGAACTGTGACCCAATTAATCCTGACAGGATGTCATGAATCAAACGTTATTAATTTTAAATTTTATTTTTATGAAAAAAATTATTTTTCTGTTTTTTACTTTTAATTATGCATGGTACCTGTACCTGTTTATGGAGCACAATGTGACATTTCTACTAAAGAATTTTCTACTAGAGTGGCCTCTTCCACTACCCTTATATGAATGCATATCATAAAACCATAAACTTGGCACATTAGCAGCAAGTAATAGTATTGGAAACAATACTCTCAGTTTAGAAAGCTGACTTGATCTTATAAAAGCAACAGAATTCTTTGTCAAAGCTCTGTCATTGTTTGAACTGCTTTCTAGAGTCTTGACGCTCCAAGTGGAACCACTGCTCAAGCCAGTGTTCTCTCCACTATAACATGCATTTGAATCACTTAGGGTCTTGTTCACATGCAGATTCTGATTTGTAAGATGTGGGTGGTTTCAAAGAGTCTGAATTTCCACTGAGCTGGTGGGGTTTTAGAACATCCTTGGACACCCTGCTTTCCTTGTTTATAAATCATCAATCTAACCTGCAAGACAAAAGGCTCTCAATCCTCTGTAGCAGCCTAGTTCTACTCTTTGCACTTGTGAAATGGAGTTAATAAACTCATGTTGATAACCTACTAAAGGACAGAATATTGCTTTCCCATTGCAGGCAATTTTGGAGATTACCTGATCTAACCTGTTCCCCTCCACTTCACATCAAATCCTATGCCTGAAATCCCATGCCTGAGCCTCCTGCACCCACAACACACA